>JAAEAF010013980.1:0-67523 GCA_011037195.1 Triatoma infestans
CTCGTAAATTGCACATCGAGCAAAGCTGACAATCATCACTATTGAACAATTTGTATTTCAAATTTAGAGCTTCACATCTAGACTTTAAAATGAGCTTCGCATCAGCGAATGAATTTGTACTAATGTAATTGCAATCATAGCTCAGCTTAGAATATAACCTATGGTGTAAGGCCGGTCTGGCCTTACTTTCTCATCTAATTTGTCGTTTAGCTCTAGTTTGGACATAATCTTATTCAGATTTGACTGCCAAACCTCCAAAGACTCAACTTTAAAATCTGGTAACGAAATATGAAACTGTGAACATAATACCTTCCAGTCTTCAAACCAAAATAAATTTTTAGCGATTACTTTCATGGCAATAATTCTGGGCAATCTAGACTCTGGTAATTTAAGTAGTTTTAAAATATACTTAAAATGTAATTTTAAGGTATAAATATACATACTAGACATGCCTATTTCTAGAGTTAACACATAGTTAGGGGTATTAGACGGCAAGCAATATAATTTCTTAAGGAAGAACCTCTGCAGTTTTTCAACCGTTTCATATTTCTTAAAACCCCAAACTTGGGCAGCATAGCACATAACAGCTCTGGAAGTTGCATGAAAAATTTTATATTTTGAGTCTATAGGTATATTTGAATCTGACAGCAACCTGCTCCATGTGCAATTTAAACCAAATTTAGCCGTTCCCAGTTTATCTTTTAAATATTTATCAAAAGATAAGGAAGGCGTCAAGTTTACACCCAAATATTTATATTCTTTAACAATCTCAACTTCCTTCCCCTCAAAATGCCATTTATCAGATATAGCGTGCCTTCCTCCTCTTTTTTTACAAATCAAGATTTTAGATTTTTTCAAATTAACCACCAGCCCCCATTTTTTACAATAGCAACTTAATGAATTAATCATACTTTGTAATACTTTTGGATTATCAGCCAGCAGTACAATATCGTCCGCATATAGTAGCACACGTACAGTCAAACCCCCAATATTTACACCACCTCCAATTTCTTCCGTAATATCATTTAAATAAATTGAAAAGAGGGTGGAGAAAGAAGGCAGCCTTGTTTCACACCGGATGCCGTATAAAACCATTCCGAAATACCTTCTTTGCTCCAAACAGCAGCGCGCGTATCATAGTACAAGAGTTTAATTATACGAATAAATTTACTTGAACGGAATCAAATGCGGCCTTGGGGTCTATAAAAAATAAATATACTTTTTTCGTAAGTCCCTCTACTAGTTTCATTTTCACTAAGTTTACTAAGCTGAATATATTATCAATAGTCGAATAATCCCTTCGAAAACCCGCTTGAAATTCCGTAATTATGTTATGACCATCGAGCCACTGAATAAGTCTATTCAAAAGCAGACCCGTAAATAGTTTCGCCTCTACATCAATGAAAGAAATGGCCCTATAGTTTGTCACCAATTTCGTATCTCCCTTCTTGTGTAATGGAAATATTAAAGAATCTTTAAAGTTGGCGGGTATACTTCCGGCTTCGTAAATTCCATTGAATATAGAAATCAAATCAGTGTCAACAAAAAATTTTCAGAAGAATTTTTAAAAAATTCATAGGTTGCTCCGTTAATTCCGGGAGCTTTACCATTCTTTGCTTTATTCAACACTACCATTAATTCAGATAACGTGAAATCATTGTCTAAAAGAGAATCCGTTACAAGAGGTTCGACATATAATATTATAGGAGCTTCTATCGAGGGATTATACAACTTCTGAAAAAATACCTTAAAGTGATCTGCCTTAATATTAGTATTACAAAGAAAACTCTGTTTTTTAAACGTTTTAACTGCATTCCAATACTGCTTCGAGTCTTTAGCGCACTTTAAATTCTCTATTATCGACTCATAATACTCTAATTTTTTATTTTTACAAAGTACATTATAATTCTTTTTACATTCTAAATACATTTCCTTTATCACTAAACAATTAGTTTTTCTAAAAACCTGTAACAAATTGAAAGTATTTTTCCTTTCTTTAAAACAGTGCCAGTCAAACCATTCCTGTTTTTTTAACAGAGGTTTATCACATTGACTTTTATTAATAGAAGCAGCACTCTGAATGCAGTTAACAAGGGTTATTATAGCCTTTTGGGGGTCTCCACTGAAGTCATACTCATCTAATTGGTTTTGTAATTTTTGTTTATATTTTGAGCTATGTTCCTCAATCCAAATTAACTTTGGCAAAAACGGAATATTAACAACTTCATTTGTTTTATTATTTAAGGAATGCAAAGTGCAAACAATGGGACAGTGATCTGAAAAAATCTCCGGTACAACAGTAAATTTCACAACAGTTGACAGTAGAGAAAAACTAACGCAGCAAAGATCATTTACTGATGACCCCATGGCTCCTATAAATGTTAACTCCCCTTCTTTGTCACCTTCTGTTCTACCATTTAATACAATAAGGTCATGATTGTCACAAAGTTCCAGGAACTGTTTACCTCTTGCATTTAAATTTTTATCTTTGGATTTACGCTCAGAAATGATTTTATCATTAAAGTAAGTTAACTCAGAATGTATAACTTGTGCATCCGCAATGCGCACATTACAATCTCCAATAATAATAAAATTATTTACCTCAGCTAAACTTAATAGATTTCCCAAATTTTCAAAATCTTTCTCCCAGTAATTACAATTAATATATATTGGCACAATATAAATTAAAACATCATTTTGCACTAATTTAATAACTACATTATTATTCACACGAATAAAATTTAATGCATTAACCTTGAATTTTGATTTTTTAAAGCCATAAACACTCCCACCAATTGCCCTACCATAAGTATTATTCCTCACCGCTGGGTTTACAACAAAATAAAACTCACTGAAATAAAATTCACATAACTCTGCATCACTTTCCTCTAAAAAAGTCTCGAATAATAAAATAATATCATATCTTTTGATGAAATTAAAAAAATGAAAATTATCCCTTTTATTTTTTAACCCTGCGACATTATAAGCCATAATAGTGAAAACAGAATCGTTAATTATTATTATTATTATTACCAACCTCGGGTGGGCTACATCCCGGCACTCCAGCCAACAGAGGCTTATTGTGCCACCCCCGATAGTTCCTAGTAGACAAACCCTCCCTCCTTAAGAAGTTTTAGGGCCTTCACCACCAGGTTATTTGAGCTACTATCTCCTTAGGTCGCCAAGTACCAAAGGTTTCATAACTCAATTTAATTATTGCAGCGCAATCAAACTACAGGTGGGAGGCCGTTTCCTCCTCTTCCTGACATAATCTGCACAAGGGTTCCGCTCGAATGGAGCCCTACCTTGTACAGATGTTTCCTGAACCTTCTGTAATGTGATAACAAGAAGGAGTGATAACAGAAATAACAACTCTCTAAAATCTCTAACTAACTCCCAACTATTCATCGCATCACAGCACCCCTCTTCAAGACATCTGAACCCATTACACTACCATGACCCTTAAATAGTCCCGTCACCAGAGAAATCTGGCTCCTACTCAGACTAAGAGTATTTGGGTTCTTCGTTTACACAGTCCTGGCATCATCCTTTTACTGTGTATAACACCCGGGCACACAGTAAATCCAGTAGCCCGGGGTAAATCCAGAGCTCTTCATGCTTACTGCGACACCACTCTGTAATCGCTGCACGAAGAAATTCATCTAAATAATATTAATTGGAATTAAATATGTTGTTGAAATTTAAAGTTTGAAAAAAATCGGATGACTGAAAGTGCGTTTTTACTGAATAGTAATTTTCAATTTTCTGCAATTTCTCTAAAACGGTACAAATGAATTTCTTTAAACTAGGAATGTAAACTGCACAGTATGTATAAAGAGCTACACATTTTATTAGAAACATTTCTTTGGGTAAAGTTATTTAAGAGGGCTTTTGGGGGAGGTATGAGCGGGTTATGATTTCCACTACGATACTATCTTAGTTGATTAACAAATCAAGACAAAATTAATTAGAAATAAAAAATATATTTCCAAAATTCTGAGTTTCAAAAGAAAATCAGTAAATCTAAGAGTTTTTTTAACTGAATAGTTTTTTTTTTTTTTTTTTAATTTTCTCAATTTTTTCCATAAAAAACAATGTCCTGTAAACCCTAAAAGAATCTATGTAGAAGATAGAACCATATATTATACTGAAATGGTATTTTATAGGAAAGCTTAACATTGCTGATCTCCTACAATTATCTTTACAAAAAAAGAAAATCCTTTGCAATAAAAGTGATAGGCATATTTATTTGTATAAACAGTTTGCGATGTTTCAAGAAAATCGTTTGAAACTATTTTCCAGAAAATTCGCAAACAACTGAAAACTTCAGCTTCAATAAAGCTGGACTTCCATTTAATGGATTTTGACAAATATGATAGTGTAACAACAGTTCTCCGCCCGGCCACCAGGTTTGCACCAAGTGGACCTTTCACTAGGGAGGCACACCCCCACTACACTAGGACTCTCCTACTCCACTACAGAGGGGAGAACTTTCACCGGCTAGACCCGCCTACTG
The DNA here is from genome assembly GCA_011037195.1 of Triatoma infestans. Taxonomy (NCBI): domain Eukaryota; kingdom Metazoa; phylum Arthropoda; class Insecta; order Hemiptera; family Reduviidae; genus Triatoma; species Triatoma infestans. The sequence goes on from JAAEAF010013980.1 coordinate 4,517, forward strand.
GACACCATCCCTACCACCTCAGAATCGTATATAAGGGGCCATCCACGACCAGAATAATCAGAGAGAAGTACTCAGCGATTAGAAACTCTTCTAATAGTTTTGGCGCTAGCTAGGCAGGCCCTTAACTAACTTCTCAGAGCATCTGCGCTAGGCAAGAGAGCCAGGCCGTTTACTCATCCAGCGATCACCGTTTCAAGACATCTGCGCTAGGCAGGAGAGCCAGGCCGTTTGTTCGTACAACGATCACCGATAAGTAGTGTGCGCTAGGCAAGAGGGCCAGGCCACTCTACTCGACGAGCGACGATTGACAATCTGTGTCACTCCCTGAGCGAACAGATTGGTCATAGCAACCATTTACTGTATATGCTTTTCAGAATATATGTAACATTTTACTAAGTGTGCTTTGACATTTACTGGGTGTATTTTATTTGCAGAATCACGAATCCTAGTTCCCCACACCCCCGGGATATTTATTCTGGGAGTGTGTTATAAAAGAAATGGCGCCCAAACGTGCAGCACGAGCTCTAGAACGACCATCGACGGAGCGACAGCCCAGCCCCGAATTAGGAGACATAAGCATGCAGCTCACCCCAGAGATGTTGCAGCAGCTGATACGAGGCATCAATCAAGACAGGCAGACCCAGCAGTCTGGCCTAATGATTGGGTGTACCGCACGCTACGGAGGAAAACCAGGAGAGGACCTGGATGTCTTCATCTCCGCAGCAGAGACGTACAAGGAAGCAGCCCGAGTGAGTGACAACCACGCATTAGCCGCACTGCCCATGCTACTCACAGACGTTGCAGGAACTTGGTGGCTCGGAGAGAAGGAAACCACCACAACATGGCCTGACGCCATACAGCAGCTGAGGCGAACTTTTGGACCTAGGAAGTCCAACGATCAGCTGTACCGAGAGTTTTTCAACACGCCGCAGGACAACAAGACCAGCACGGACCAGTTTGTCTGCAGCAAGCGAGCAATACTTGCTCAAATCACCCCGGCTCTGGACATCCATGTTCAGCTGGACATGACCTATGCGGTACTCCATCCCAGGTTAAGGACCCGCATCAGGAGGGAAACTGTCGATACCTTCTGGGCACTCGTGCAAGAGGCCAGACGTATCGAGCAGTATGAGGACCCAGCACCAGCAGCAAAGAAGCCAAACGAGAGGACAGGTGGCACTACCAGGTGTGACTACTGTGGCATCAGAGGCCACTATCAGAAGGACTGCAGGAAGGCAAAGGCAGCCCACCCGCACAAGCAGCAGCCTACAGCACAGGCGGCCTACAGTTGTTTTGGTTGCAACAGACCGGGAGTATACAGGAGGAACTGCCCGGACTGCAACCAAACGAAGACGCAGCAAGAAAGAACAGGCTCTTTCTGTGCTGCCCACATACAGATCCGCACCCGGCAGAGGCCAGCACTCAGCTTTGCCGTGTGGAACCTAGAGGGCACTGGCTTTGTAGACACAGGAGCCAAGACCAGTATAGGCAGCCACCAGCTGCAGACCCTGCTAGAAGAACGAGGACATCCCCTCACCCTAACAACTGCTACAGTGACGCTAGCAGACGGAGAAGAAACAACGCAGCAGGTTGCACAGACGCAACTGCCAGTCAAACTGAAGGGAAGGACAATCCCGACCAGTTTCACATTCTTCCCGGGAGCCCGGAACACCCAGACGTTGCTCGGAATAGACTTCATTGAGGACGCTGGACTTATATTGGATTTTGGAGAACACAGGTGGAGGTTTCATGACAACCCCACACTCTACCCATTCACCAGAAAGGACAAGCCAGCACCACCACAGTTACAGATGGACACTGTGACTATGACACCGCAGCCAGCACTACTCAGCCCACTGCCGCTGACTCCAGTAAAAGGAGACACACAAGTTCCTAGGGAAACCCAGAACACGGTTGTGAAGGTACCACAACCCACATCAGGAAGAATACAGATGGACACTGTGACTATGACACCGCAGCCAGCACTACTCAGCCCACTGCCGCTGACTCCAGTGAAAGGAGACACACGAGTTTATAGAGAAACTCAGAACACGGTTGTGAAGGTACCACAACCCACATCAGAAAGGATCAGCCCACCGCCGCTGACTCCAGGAGCAGAAGACACACGAGTTTATGGAACAACTCAGGAAGCGATTGTGCAGACGCCACAATTCAGGACAACCATGGTCAGCCCGCTACCACCCACACCAACAAGAACGCTAGTAGAGATGGAAGCTACCGAAGAGGCCATACTCGGAGGCTATGGACCCTCACCACCGGTACAACAGGACACCACCAGGGGTAGGTGGATAATACACCGTTGCGAGCCCACCGAAAGGACTCACCACACGCCCACCAGGCATAGCCATCTAGACTTCCATAGGGTATGGGCGGATGACACCCTATGGCCATCGGAGGAGCAACTACAGCTTTTCACCATAGACGTGGAGCTTAGAAAAGACGAAGGCACCCGGCTCACCCGAGCACAACAGGAGCAGGCTAATGAGATACTTGCTGCTCACGAGGACGTGTTTGGAATTCCTACAGAGCCTACGCCACACGCAGAACACAGGATAGACACCGGAGAGGCATCACCTATAGCAGCACCGCCATACCGGCTATCACCTAGCAGACGTCACATCTTGGAACAGGAGATTTCCCAGATGCTGGACGGACGGATCATCGAGCCCTGCGACAGTGAATGGACCTCACCTGTCGTCATGGTGCCCAAGAAGGACAACACGTACAGGCTATGCATTGACTACAGGAAGTTGAATGCAGTCACTAAAGCAGATCAGTATCCACTGCCACGGATAGATGACATCTTGCACACTGCTAAAGGGACGCAGTATATGAGCACGCTAGACCTCAGAGCAGGGTACTGGCAGATCAAGGTGAAACTAGAGGATCGAGATAAAACCTGTTTCATCACACCTTTTGGAACCTACCGGTTTAACAGAATGCCATTCGGCTTACGCAACGCACCAGCCACCTTTCAGAGACTTATGGACAAGTTTCGAACTGGACTCAGCCACATCACACTGCTAGTCTACCTAGACGATCTAATAGTGCTCTCACCAGGCTACGAGGAGCATCTATCAGACCTACAAGAGGTATTTCAGCATCTAGAGAAGTACAAGCTGAAGGCCAACCGGCCCAAATGCCACTTCTGCTGCGAACGAATCAAGTACCTAGGCCACGTGATTACGCCTAGAGGATTCACCCCCGATCCAGAGAAGATCGAAGCTATACTCAAGAGACCCGCACCGAGGAACGTAAAGGAACTTAAGAGTTTCCTTCAGACCTGCTCGTGGTACCGACGATTCATCCCAGACTTTGCCAAGATCGCTCGACCGATGACCTTGCTCACCAGGAAAGCCGCCACATGGACATGGACCACCGACCAAGCAGATGGATTTGACCAGCTAAAGAAACTACTGACGTCAGCACCCATCCTCCAGCCTGCCGATGAGACTCGCCCCTTCACTATCAAAACCGACGCTAGTGCTTATGCTATTGGAGCAGTCTTAGTCCAGGGGGAGAAAGAAGAAGAACATCCCGTGGAGTACGCCAGCCGCCTGCTTACAGCGCCTGAGAGAAACTACACGACGACCGAACGAGAAGCACTCGCCTTAGTATGGGCAGTCTTCAAGTTCAGAGGATATATCGAGGCCAGCCCCACGTTGATAGTCACAGACCACCAACCACTACAGTGGCTGATGACCCTGAAATCACCTACAGGCCGACTCGCCCGTTGGGCCCTGCAATTACAACCCTACGTATTTCAGATCAAATACACACCCGGAAGGAGCAACGCAGTGGCCGACACGTTATCAAGGCCCCCTGAAGAAGAGAATTACGCAGTCTGTACCCTCACTATAGACATGCCGAGGAGAAGCGCTACGGAGATCCGGGAAGAACAGTCCAAGGATCCCGAGCTGAAGAAAATACTAGACGCCTTCACCGATCCAGAGCAAGATGGTGAAGCAGCTAGATGGTCCGCCAGAGGTTATCTAATATCGAATGGTTGCCTTTACAGATACGCCACCGACGAGGAGGTGGACAACGCACAGCTAGCTGTTCCAGTACACGAACGAGTAGCTATACTAAAGGAGTACCACGATGCGCCCACAGCAGGACATAACGGTATTCACAAGACCTACCAGAGGATAATTCAGCATTATTACTGGCCAGGAATGCGACACAGCATTGAAGAGTATATACGAGCTTGCACGACATGCCAGAGGTACAAGGCATCCAACTTGAAGCCCGCAGGACTACTCAGGACCCCACCAATGAACCAGCGATTCGAAGTCATCGCCGTAGACTTATTCGGTCCCTTACCCGAATCAGTCGAAAGGTACAAGTGGATATTAGTCATCGAGGACACGGCATCCCGATGGATAGAGCTTTTTCCCTTACAAGAAGCTACGGCACAGCGCTGCGGAGAACTACTACTAAACGAGTTCTTCTTACGCTACGGAATACCAAGGAAGATGATCAGCGACAATGGAACGCAGTTCATCAGTCACGTGATGCAGTACATCACCTTCTGTTTAGGCATTACACAAGCCTTTACACCAGTCTACCACCCGGCAGCGAACCCCGTGGAGAGACGAAACCGAGAACTGAAGACGCAGTTAGCTATCCTCGTAGGAGAAGACCACAGCGATTGGCCAAGGAGACTGCCCGCTATCAGATTCGCTCTCAACACCGCTGAATGCCAGGCTACCAAGATGACGCCTGCATACTTAACGTTTGGAAGAGAATTACGGACCCCCGCAGAGATCCAACATGACTTAAGAGAAGTCATCTCTTCAGAGAATTTCATCGCCGAAATCACGCCAGCCCTCTCGCGCATGGCAGACACCTACTATAGAGCCCGAGACAACCATGAAACGGCTCAGGACCGGCAGAAGAAATACGCAGACCAACGAGCACGTCCCGGACCCCAGTACGCGCCCGGAGACCGCGTGTGGATCACTACCCACACACAGAGCAGTAAGACGAAAGGACGAACAGCCAAGTTCGCTCCACGAAGGGACGGACCCTACGTCATTCTACACGCACAGGGACCCGTCAGCTATGAAGTAGCAGCCGAAGACAACCCGACGATACCACTGGGCAAATACCACGTGTCAAGCCTGACGCCCTGCACCGCAGACGCCCAGGAGAAGCCAATCCGAAGGTTAAGGAAGAGAGGCCGACCACGCCATTGATGTGAGCTCAGCCATTGCAAGCAACACCTGAGCTCAAGGGGGAGGATGTAACAACAGTTCTCCGCCCGGCCACCAGGTTTGCACCAAGTGGACCTTTCACTAGGGAGGCACACCCCCACTACACTAGGACTCTCCTACTCCACTACAGAGGGGAGAACTTTCACCGGCTAGACCCGCCTACTGGACACCATCCCTACCACCTCAGAATCGTATATAAGGGGCCATCCACGACCAGAATAATCAGAGAGAGAGAAGTACTCAGCGATTAGAAACTCTTCTAATAGTTTTGGCGCTAGCTAGGCAGGCCCTTAACTAACTTCTCAGAGCATCTGCGCTAGGCAAGAGAGCCAGGCCGTTTACTCATCCAGCGATCACCGTTTCAAGACATCTGCGCTAGGCAGGAGAGCCAGGCCGTTTGTTCGTACAACGATCACCGATAAGTAGTGTGCGCTAGGCAAGAGGGCCAGGCCACTCTACTCGACGAGCGACGATTGGCAATCTGTGTCACTCCCTGAGCGAACAGATTGGTCATAGCAACCATTTACTGTATATGCTTTTCAGAATATATGTAACATTTTACTAAGTGTGCTTTGACATTTACTGGGTGTATTTTATTTGCAGAATCACGAATCCTAGTTCCCCACACCCCCGGGATATTTATTCTGGGAGTGTGTTATAGTAGTAATTAAATAGAATCTTAAGTTTCTGCTTCCAGAATTATTTATTTTAAATTACTTCTTCCCTCCCTCCCTAAACAACTACACACACACACACATATATATATATAAACGCACCAGAATACATATTTTTTTTCGTATTCAGGAAACCAGGAACCCATTACAAACCTTAATCAAATATCTTGCGAAAGTTTAATGTTGAAAATTTGACACGACTACAATAAAATACATCCCTCTTATAGAGTAAGAAAAGTAAAATCACAAATCATATATCTTCTTAAAAAAGATAGTTCAAAACAAGAAACAAGATTACAATATATGATAATAAAAGAATGTTAAAAAATAATAGACTTTTATAAATCCAAACGGGTTATCAAATATAATCCTTTCATGAAGTTTATATGCATTTCAGAAAACTAATATTTGTATAATACCCGGTAGCTTAAAGCCGGTAGCTATAAGTAAAACTTGTTAAAACAAAAAAGTATGCCAAAGGAACTGAACCAACTTTTTCAGTCTAAGTTTTTTATTATTATTATGACAATACAAACTGTATTATTTACTTTAATAGTTTTCTATATACGATTAAAAGTTTGAAGTTTTTTTAAGCTTATTTTATAAATTTTAATTTTAAATATATTTTTTATAAAAGGATTGTTAAATCTTTTTTTTTTTTATATAATTGGGTTGTCTATGTTGCTATCGTTAATTTGTTTTTTTTTTCCAAGTCTAGTGTAGTGGATGCCAGTTCAAATATTAAAACATATTGTTATTTTTATTTAATTACGTGAATTTGTTCAATTAAACATATATAAATATTATTATAGAATTAATTTTTTTTTTTCATATTTTTTAGTATAAATGATCAAGTTCCAATAATTCCGTCCGGTCCTATTTCTTTCTTGACTTGTAATATTAAAAGTTTAAGAGGAGCGGGTTATTAGCCCGAAGCCTCCGATCCTGATAGTAGGGCTGCCACTTACGACATCTGGCTGCCGTGCGGGTCTCCTCATGTCCAAAGATGTTCCAGAACACTACTACCTGAGCCGGCACTCTGCGTGCCCTCAGATTGAGACCCCCTGTTGGCCGTTCAGTTCCTGCCTAGGCAGTATCCAGGCGAACCACATGGAGGAAGCCAACTCACCCTAACAAGAAAGAGATCTCCAAAGGTGCGAAGGTAACGATCTTTAAAAACACATTCATCCCAATCCTTACCTACGCGAGTGAATCTTGGACTCTTACAACAAAACATAAGAGCCAATTACAAGCGATGGAAATAAGATTCCTACGCCGAATAGAGGGGAAAAGTAGAAGGGATAGGATAAGGAACGTTACCATTAGAACAAACCTAGATGTGAAGCCAGCCCAGAGGTACATTGAAGAGAGCCAATTAAGGTGGTATGGACAAGTATGCAGAATGGACGAAAGCCGGATGGCCAAAATAAGCCATGAGACTCAGACCATAGGAAAAAGGCCGCAGAGTAGGCCTAGAAAGAAATAGGAAGACGGCATCAAAGATGCCCTTACTTCCCGAGGAATAGAGAGGAGCAGAAGACGACAGCTGGCCATGGAACGGGATACTTGGTCTGGTATCTGCAAGGGAACTCTTACACCGTAATGCGGTAGACAAGAGAAGATTAAGTAAGTAAGTATAAATGATGAAACAATTAAGATATATTGCAATATGGATGGCAGTAAAACAGAAATTTGGAAAAACATACACAAACTTCTCTCGAAGCTACTTGCTACTTGCTCGAAACTTTCGCTTGAAAACAATAGTCTTATCTACAACACTATTATAAATCCCCTCTGGACATACGGATGCGAAGTCTGGGGCATTCCAACTCCTATCGCATTCAAGCTTTTCAATCCAAAACCCTCAGAAGAATTACTAATTCTCATTACCAAAATACCCCATGGCTTATTTTGGGAGTTCTATGTTTCCAACCTAACCCCCTTCACACTGACCTCAAAATCCCTTTTGTCCATCAGTTCATAAAATTACGTTACAAGAAATTCCATGATCTCACATCCAACCATTCTAACCCTTTAGCTCTTCTATCCCACACTACCCTTCCAGGAGACTGAAACGTGCTGGCCGCGCGATCATCTAATTTCTTGTTAGCATTTTTTTAGTAATAATTAGGGAGTACCTCCACTGGAAGGCATCTCCTAACAGGGCATTCACGCCCTTTTATATGACTATCATCATATTCACTTATAACACTGTTTGTGATGTTGTGGTTTCTTAATAAAATACAAAAAAAAAAAAAAAAAAACATAGACCGCCATCTATAACGCACAGTATTTAAAACGACATGATGTAAAATATTCACAAATCTTTTATTTACTACAATATTTCAAGATCGATCAAAATCAATTTTCAAAAAGAATTGATATGTTTATATAATAAAATGTACTTTATTTAACGTAAATCCATATAGCAGTTGTCGAGAAAATCATAAGGAAATTGAAATCCATTCAATAAAGGACGCAATTTTCGGGATGACGATTTTTTAATTTGAAAGCTAAGTAAAAATTTTACCGTGTGTAATTAATAAATGTAATAACAAAATTTTTAGTTTCTGGATGGTATTACAGTTTTATTCTGCACGCAAATATCCAGACAAATCTTTCGTTAATTATTTTTGTGGTTGGTTTCACAGATTTGCACAGTGCCAAATACAATTTAGGCACTGTGTTTCAAGTCTATGTTATCACAATGTTTGGACAAAATCATTCTGATGATTGGTGAACGCCCGAAATCGGTCGATGACCGCAAAAAAGTAGCAGGCTGTCATGGAAAATATCTCTGATGGTTTCGTTAATTTGTTTATTTTTTTTAGGAATAAATTGTACATTGTGTGTGTGGGAATCTGGAGGGTGAGCATAACTCAAAATCGCTGAAAAGTTGAAACTTGATATTTCGTTTAAGGTCTACCAGAGAGACCCTCTGGGAATAAGGTTCCGTTTACAATCAATTAGAAGTCTATTAGTCTATCAGACTATACTGTTTAGTCTAACAGACTTTTTTCTCTCACTGCAGTAAGAAAAATATACAATTAAGGTGCAGTTTTTCGTTTCGTTCATCAGTAGTGTTTCATGCTTATAGGTGACAAAATTATATACACAATTGATTAATGTTCTATTTAACAAAAAAAAAAAAAAAATCTGGTGTGAAACACTCACACAACTTTCTCTTACTCCAGTTCTCAAAACGATAATTGACAAATTTTATAGTTTGTGTACCAAATTTAATGAAATTCGTCGAAAACTGAAAAAACTGTTCAGTAAAAGCGCACTTCCGGTTTACTAATTTTCTTGAAACATGGAATTTCAGCCATCCATTTCTTTCTAACTAATTATGTTTGGATGATAAAATTGTATAATCAACTAGGGTAGCACTTTAGATGAAAATCTAACCCTACCCCTCCCCTAAAAGTGCCCTTAAAAGAATTTTCCCAGAGAAATGTTTTAGATAAAAGTTGTAGATCTTTGCATGTTTAGTTTATATACGAAGTTTCATAAAAATCGTCGGAGCCATTTTTGAGAAATTTTTGAAAAAGTGAATAAATCATTTAGTAAAGTGGTAAAGTAAACGCACTTCCGGTTATCCGCTTTTTTTCAAACTCGGAATTTCAACAACATATTTAATTCTAATTAGCATTATTTAGATGACAGAATTGTGAAATAAACTGAAATAGCACTTTAGATGAAAACCTAACCCCACCCCTCCCCCAAAAGTGCCCTTCAGAGCATTTTCCCGGAGAAATGTTTCAAATAAAAGTTGTAGCTCTTTGTATGTGTGGTTGATGTTTCGAGTTTAAAGAAAATCGTCGGAGCCATTTTTGAGGAAATCGCAAAAAAGTAAAAAATCTAACTAGTAAAGTGGTACTTCCGGTTGAGGAATTTTGACAGATAACGTAGTGTCAGATCCCACGGTGATGCCTAAATGGAACATCAAGTTTTAACTTTCTACGGTTTTTCGTTTTTGAGCTATGCTGTTCACATACATACACACACCCACAAACACACACACACACACACACACACACACAGAGACCATTTGCTAAAAACCACTTTTTTTGACTCAGGGGACCTCAAAACGGATATTTCCGGTGAAAACTCGATATCGAAAATTTGACACGATTACAATACTTCCTCTTACTAGGAGTAAGAGAAAGTAATAATAGTATCCGAATTGTTAATCGATTAGAATAGGCCACAATATTTTGTGCAAACTAAATAAATCTGGTATGATATATTCATACCTTTACGCCTTTCACTTACTGATTTTCAATTACAGTTATTATTGATACCTTTTTTTTTTAACTTTTAAGTTTTACTAAATGTTTAATGGTGCTGAATAATTATATCATTGAGAAAATCTAAACTTAGTAATAATACTTAGTAAAACTTATTTGAGGTAACCATAACCTCAAGATATCCTCCAAAAACGCCCTTAAATGAATTTTCTTGGAAAAAAGTTTCGAACCAAAAAGTGAAAAACCAAGTTTACTGAAACCCGTAGTGATATCATGGAAATAAAGCGCAGAAAACTGAAAGTACTGTTCAATTAAGTCGCAATTCCAATCAACCTATTTTGTTTCTTTTAAATTCGGAATTTTAGCAACATATAATTAATATTAGAAAGATAATTGAGTATTATAATAAAGTATAAATAACCTTTAGAGGAAAGTATAAATCCAAACTTTACCCAATTCTTCTCTAAAAAAGGCTGGAGGAGGATTTCTTCTTTGAAGGAGATACTTCTAGACTGGGATTTTAGGGAATGAGGAGAAGGATAGGTTTGCCAAATTAGGCAACTCTCCTCCTTTCATTGGGCTTGAGCCTGCTGTTTGTGCCCTCAGGCACATGTATGTCAAGCTTCCAATCAAGGATAGTTTGACAGCATTATTCCTATGGAAGAGTACAGTGGATTGTCGGCAGTCTAAGATGCTCATTGGGGGGCCCGGACAAAGCTATTAAAATGAGATGTGATGTTGTTGTGATCATTTGGCAGTATTCTTGGTAAATGGATCACAGTCTTCCAGACTGAGAGTTATGCTATTCTTTGTTGTATCTTGGGGTACGTAACACTAACTTAAAAAGGTGTTTGTATTCGCTCGGACAGCCAAGCTGCGCTGAAGGCACTGAGTTCGTGTGTCTTCACTTCCAGGTTGGTGTTAGAATGTTCTAAAAGACTGGGAGAGCTTTCTTCTCTAAAGGATATTCTTCTAGTATGGGTACCAGGTCATATGGGCATTTTTTTTGGAATGAGGAGTAGATAGGTTTGGCAAATTAGGCGCCTCTCTCTCTTTCACTGGTCCTGAACCTGCTGTTGGCTTGTCTTCTGGGACATGTCTGTCAGGCTTCCAGTCATGGACAGCCTTACAGCATTCATCCTTATCGATGAACAGAGTGTTGTCGGCAGTCCAAGATGCTCATTAGTGAGACGTTGCTGTGTCTTTCACGGACCTCTCTCAGACCACGCCCAGGATCCCATACTGGGCATTGTGGTTTGCGGAGGCACCTCTACATAATGGGCGCTCATATCAGACCCCTTTTGTAGAGTCTCTGAAGCAGAGGAAGAAGAAACACCCAACAAATCTTATGCCATATTGCTTGGGTTGTGAGAAAATTAGGCCCAAGATCTTTGGATAGGAACAGGATTTGTCTGTGGAAGAGATTAGGCTATTTCCATTTTAAGGTCATTGTCCGAATTGTTCGGACTGCGATGGGATCTTAGAATGTTACATCCGGGTGTGGATTTTTGTTCTAGACCCCATTTGTTGTTTTTTTTTCTTCTTTGGGTTAGATATATGAGCCCAATGGGGCTTTGGATAGCATAGGGTTTGGTCCATCTCAGCAGACAATTAATAAATAGTAACAATACCTCCCAAAAACAGATTTTACTGAAAAAATGTTCAAAATAAATGTTTATAACTCTTTATATATATGTATTGTAGGGAAATTAAAGAAAATCTATAAAAAAAGAAAGTAAAAAGTTAAATGAAATCGTAAAAAAGTAAAAAATTATACTCAGTAAACTGGAACTTCCGGTTAAACCGATTTTGGCCAAAATCTTATTGTCGGATACTATGATAGTACTTAAACGATATCAATTTTGAAGTTTCTGTGATTTACAATTGTTTAATTCTGCAAAGTACAGTTTTTTTTTTTTTTTGAACTCACAACACCTCAAACCTATAATACCGATGAAAATTCCACTTCAAAAATTTGACACGATAACAATACTTCCTCTTAACTAGCAATAATCGTAAGAGTAATAAAAAAAATATTCCAAACCAGAAAGGAAAACGTTTTCGAATCGTCAGGCCTTAAAATTATAATGAGATATTTGCAGGGCAATTGCCAGAGGAGTTTTAAGGGAAAAAGAATTCATTGTTGCTCTACGTTCCCGATATCAGTGATGGTTCATTAAAAACTCCTCTGGGCACTGCCGTACATACTCTCATTAAAAAGGAAAGGTTTTCTGTATGTTGAAGCAAATTGAATTCCACTTTTAGAAAAGATTGTAGCCGTTACTACAATAAGGACAAAACAACAATAAGGACAAAAACAACAACAACAAAAATTTACTGATAAATACGATAATAATCAACTGGAACTAGTGTGTAGCGAATGGGGGGGGGGGACACGCTTTCATATGAATTTTATACATAAACTATCTGCAATACAGATGAACATTGCTATACTGAATCAACTATATTTATATTATTGAGAAAATTTTTCAGATTTATCTGGTTGAAAAACTTTTATTCCAAATGAAATTTAACTGTTTAAATTCTGATGAGATTACATTTTTCTTCTTGCGTATTTTGTTTAATGACAACAAAATGAAAAAAAATTAACGGAGATATATTAGATAAATGTAATCCGCGTAAATTTTCACTTAAAAAAGAAAGAAATTGCTTTATTAGTGTTAAAACCACTGAGAATTATTTCTATACTCGGCTATAAGATTCTAGTGTTGCTTTACTTGCTACAACAGCTGGGATAACACGATAAAATTGATACCTCACCTTGCTATTGCTGGTATTATGGTTGGCAGTGATAGATTCGATGTGCTTTAATAAATGAATTCTTTTCTCATAAAAAATTGGCCAAGCTTACCTATTTGAAAGATTTGTTTTGACTTTTTTTTTTTCCTTTTTACTTCCACTTATTTAGTGAAAGTGCCATTTCACTATACAAGAGATACCTATTTGAGAAAATATACATACAATATTATTAAGAATTTAATGAAAATTCCTAGTTTAAAAGCAAGATTTTGCAGTTTTCTACTTTTTATCAATATACCAACAGATTTCTTTAAACTCTCTTTAAACTATAGACAAATAGAAATCTGGTATGAAACACTCACATGACTTTCTCCCACTGTCGGTCATTTTACAATAATTTATATTATTCTCTCCTGCGTACATAATATTGGTATTTAGTATAAACGTATTTGTTGCCGTTGATGAATTATGTTTTGAAGAAATTTGGTGTGAATCGGTCAAGAAAGAAACAATCAATTATGCCAAAGATTCGACAGAGTTTCCCTGTTTTTGTCCAAGGTCTTTATCTATATCATGAAGATGTGCAGAAAGAATTTTTAAACACACATTATATAGCAGAAATATAAAAAAAATTAAAAATAGATTCAGGATGGAATCAATTTTCAATATTCTTTTTTTATGTTTCTGCGCTCGAACAAATGTATATGTTTAAAAACTTCTTTCTCCAAATTTTCACGACTATTTATATATTAAAAGCCTTGATAAGGGACAGGAAGCTCTGTTGAAACGTTGGCATTATTGAATGTTTCCTTTCTTGACCGATCCTCATCAAATTTCTTCATAACATTGATATTTAGTATAAACATTCTATGTTTGGAGGAGATTTGTGAACAATAATAACAGCTAGGTTGCAGAAACGTACATTACACTGAGGTAATAGTGTGTTAAGGAAAATTAACTTTGCATATCGTCAAAAATCTTTCAAAAAAATAAATTTACCTTGAGTAAAAGTTTCCGAAAAAAGTGATAGACCTATATGTACACATATATATATATGTGTGTGTGTGTTTATAGGGTAAAGCTAGGAGAGATAACGTACATTTCAAATTTATGCCCTGTATCAAAATATAGAAGAATATATTAAAGAGGTAATGCTTATAAAACATATGTCAGCTACTATTATATACAAAAAAATCTTATTTTTCAAAATATAGACATTCTCATTTATTCCAGAAACATAATACAATACACTACATTTGGCCGTCTCTCCTACTATGGTAGGATAGATGACGCACCATAGGTAGGGAGACCTCTCCTCTGTGAATAGAATAGAATAGAATCGGGGGGGGTGAGCCTCATTCCACTGCGACCTACAAATTGAGGTCTATTGTGGATCCCCTCAAGTTACAGAACAGCCCCCAGCCTTGCCCTCCTAATCAATCCTAGCAAAGCTGAGAGCGGCTCCGTCATGAAGCATTCAGCTTCGGGATTGCCCGTCCCCAATTGAAGAAACCTAATCCTCGCCAGGCCGGCGCACTCACAAAGGATGTGCGCCGGGGTCTCCTCCTCTACCTTGCAGAATCGGCATACCGCACTATCCGCAAGTTGTAGGTGGTGCATGTGTCTATTCAGCCTACAATGCCCTGTTAGTAGACCCACAATTAACCTTATATCCCTTCGGGTTTGGCTTAGTAGGTCTTTGGTAAATTTAGGCAAATGTCTTTTAATGAAGAGCTTTGCCTGCCTCTGTCCTGGTGTTCCCTCCCACCAACGCAGACGCTGATCTTCTATCCACCCCTTGATAGAAGTTTGGATGAGGCTTCTGGACAAGCCGCAGAAGGGTTCGGGGCCTATAAAGGTATCCTGCGAGCCCTCCCTCGCTAGGGTCTCCTCTGTGAAGGTAACATGGCTGATTGACATGAAACTTGGTAAACATTATGTCTACGAGTCCAACTGTAACGAGAGAATGGAAATCTTTCATTTCAATTGCAGTTAATATAGTATATAAAAATTTACTAATGCGTTATGAAAATTCAGGTATTCACCAGATATAGCTGATGCGTATAAATGTTCGTAGAACACAAAAGAACACGCAAAATAACTGAGGAATTTTTCAATACGTTCGCTTCTGATCTCTCTACTCTTGGACTAACTTCCATGACGTCACGTGGTGGCAAACAAGAGTAGTAAAACCCGCGTCTTCTCTCCTACTCCTCTCTCTCTCCTAGCTTTACCCTTATGTAACAAGTTTGTTGAGTTTAAAGCCAAATTACTGGAACCATTTTTGAGAAAGTCACGCAGTTACTAAAAATTCAGCAGAATCGTTCTTCGGTTGACGGATTTTAATCGAAATCATCGGATGTTCTGGATGTTTATTATTATCGCTCTTAATTTATTCCCAGCTGTTTCATTTTTGAGTTATTTTGATCACTATATAACCAACAATATATACATTGCCTTCATAGTTTTTATTTTTAAAATCATCTTGTTATTTTTTTTTTTTGTATCAGCGAAACTCAAATACTAACATATTTCTCACAAAAATTCAATTCAACAAAATTATAGATATAATAATAGTTACTAGATTTTGTTTTTTTTGAAGTAAAATTAAGTGAAAATGTGTTTCAATTTGGTGTAAACGATCATTGATGAAAAAAGAGATTCTAAATTTACGGTAATTGGTTTGGTATTTGGTTAGAAAAGAACAAAATACAGCAGTGTCAAATATTATTGGAGGGAACGGAGGATTTATTTAAAATGACAGAATCCCATTCTTTTGGTGCAAAATAAATTGATTTAATTTGATAGATAAAACAATTTCCCAATTGTGCTGCCAGCGGTGATAACGTAAAATATTGTATTTGTTTTTTAGTTTTTGGAGGCTACTCGATTTTTTTTTTTAGTCAATTTTAATGTCGATTACCTGCTAGTAAGAGAAAGTATGGTAATTGGTCAAATTTTCAATATGGAAATAAGTTTAGCGTCCCAGAAATAGGTTTTTAAAAATGCTGTTTTTTTTTTGTTTTTTTTTTAAGAAAAATCGTAGAAAGTTTTCAAACTTGACCTTCCCTTTGGGTATAACCATGGGATCTAACAGGAAGTTAACTATTAAAATTTCTCAACCGAATCCGGTAAACACTTTATTGAATGGATTGTTCAATTCTCGACAATAGTTACTCAATAGATGTTTTTCTTTTGGGGCGGGTGTTGGTGTAGTGGTTATGAGCACGGACTTGTAAGTGAGACGACCCCAGTTCGAGTCCAGCGTATAACTGCTAAATTTTATATTTGTTTAAAAAATGTTAATAGTAAAGTAGGTGCTTCCGCCCCCGTCGACGACACCTAATTTGGTAGTTGGACGTTAAGCCCGCCTGAATAATTAGGCATTACTTTACTTTACTTTTACTTTTTTAGATGTTTTTCTTTAAATTTCATATATATGTTACCAGCAAAGTATGAATCTCAGGTACCTACTTTAGGCAAAGTAAGAAATATCCTTTTTATTTCATACTTGGGCTAGGTATTCTATACCTTGCCTAGCAATTCTATAAAATGTCTACGTCGTCATAGGCAAAGGATGGAAAGACAAAAATTATATCTATTAATGGCTATATATAATTAGGCCTAGCTAGTCATGCTAAATTTTACCGAAGGAATGCTACTATTTATGGCCTTTTGCAATGATATTATTACAAATCAGATATTACATTATATTTTCTTTCAAGAACTATTAATTATTTTATTTAAATAACATTAATCAATGCAAATACTTGGTGCTCATTAAGAGGATTTATGTTTTGTTAGTATTTGTAAGTTTTGTTACTTCATTTCCATTAACATAATTTTACTTAAACCAGCTTATTTTTTTATCCTCACGCGTATGTGTTACTCTTCTCGAACCCACATCCATCTTGCCCACTCGCGGCCGCAAGTCCTCTCCTCGCCTCCATAGCTGCTGCTGCGGCCATGTAAATGGAAGCAAACACGGAGGGAGAACCAAAACAAACCCCTCCGAGGATTCTGTGTTCCATAGTTTCTGACTACTGTCGGTTCCGCTGAATGCTAAAAACCTTAACCAGTAAAAACCATGTGATAACCTTAAACCATGTTGGAAACCTTAAACCTAAAACCATGTGGTTGCAAACATGCTATGCCACATGTAATCACTGGCTTTGTGGTATTTCCTCGTTCATAGGTATGTTTAAGATCTCCTAGGTATCAGAGCATCAGAGACGTTTTCCGTGGTAGCCTGCTTCATTTTGTGGTCATCGATCGGTTTCGGACGTTCGCCGATCATAGCTATCTAGGCATCATAGGTATATTTAAATGAATCATTCCTACACTACACAAGTGACAAAATATTAAGAGTACGGATTCATATAACATGAATATTTATGAAACCTTCATACAAGATTCTCAAGCAGCGGGTAGAGAAGATATCACTCTGTCGCTTCCAAGCCAGTCTACACTCTGTCGACGCTTCGCTATAGCAATCCACCTGTCAGCGAGACAGGAGAAGAGCGAGAAGATTTGCCATCTACCTTGGCTGCTTATTACCTGGGAGGATGATGGCGGATGATGGTAAATTACGAATTACGAAGATGTGATTGGTCAGATTCATATATATTTTTAGAAATTATACAGAAAGAGTTCAGAAAAATGCTTGATATTTCAAGTCTGAACACATAATTTCAGGAAAATGATGTAATCACTCTAGCTGTACAGGAATGTTACTTTGCCTGCTTCGGCCATAAGCATTCATATTATGCCTAGGCAAGGTACAGAATTGGGGTAATGCATGAAATGCCTGGTCATTGTACACAATGCATGATTTCAAACTTTGCCGATATCATATACACTACATACTTGGGCCAATTTTGAGAATTGTGCGGTTTAGATCTAGACATGATCTGCTTCTCACATAGACAATTATATGTTGCGTGTTCTAAGTCGGCAAACCAGACAATCTCTATATCTGCACCCTATGGAACAACAAAAAATATTGTATATCCATAGACATTGTGAAATTAAACATATTAGAAACATGCGCTTTTTCTTGTCTTTCTTTTCCATTTAACCAGAATGAGCCACAGCAACGCGTGGCTGGATACAGCTAATAATAATAATAATAATAATTTTTTTTTTTTATGAGGAGTGAAATACGTTTACGCACGCAGAGGCCCTGCTGTGCCGGACTCCCAAATTAGACTACCGGCTAAAACATCCCCCTGCTGCCTGGATTCACTGGTGACCAGCATTACTTCAGAGTAGGCCTCTGTCTTTACTCATTGGGTATCTCCTTCGGTGTTACCCCACTTGGCAGTCGTCCAGGTCCTGCTTCTTCCGCTGAAGAATGTTCCTGGCGTACCTAGCTACAGTCTGCCAGTTGGCCTCACTGGCCAGCATAGCCTCAACTAGAGTATCTGGAGTCTGTTGCCCAATCACCTCCTCGAGATGACCCCTGAGCCGCTCTCACCAACCGCAGGAGAAAAACGTGTGGGAAGCATCGTCTTTACTGCCGGGGCAGTAAAGGCATTCCTCATCCTCTACCTTTCCCACCTTTTTCAGGTAGGCCCTGAAATAGCCATGCCCACTCAGCAGTTGTGTGACGTAATAGTCCACTTCCCCAGTGGCCTCTTCGTCCATGGCTTTACCTCCCTCATCAACCTAGCTGTCCTTCGGGCCCGCAGATCATCTTCCCAGGAAGCCTGCCACCTCCGAAAAGTCCGAATCCTCTCCTCCCTCCTGTAGAGAGCCTTCTTACTCCCCTTTGCCTTCCTTTGAACATATCTTAATAGCATCAGAGGCTTCTTTTTGTGGTCATCGACAGATTTTTTCTTCCTAGGAGCCTCTGCAGCTCACTGTCCGGTGATGGACAGTGTTGCTTTATCGCACTGTTCGGAGGCCGGCAGTGCACAGAGAAGGCTCCGGGCGCCAATGACCATAGATGTTGACGCGCCTTAAATTAAAAAAATAAATAAATAAATAAATAATAATAATAATAATCAGAGACATTTTCCGTGGTTGCCCTGCTTCATTTTGTGGTCATCAACCGGTTTCGGGCGTTCGCCAATCCTCAGGATGCGTTTTTCAGACAGTTCTTGCACAATTTTTTCAAACACAGACTTGCACAATTTTAATACAGTTAAAAACACCAGTCACTGTGTAAACTAAGTTTGCTCTGTGCAAGTCTGTATTGTCACACTGTCTGAAAAACGCATCCTGAGGATGGGCGAACGCCCGAAACCGGTCCATGACCACAAAATAAAGCAGGCTACCACGGAAAATGTCTCTGATGCTTTCCAGCTCTGCGGAACCAACCACCACAACAAATAATAATAATAATAATGGTAATAAGGGAAGGGAATAGCTAAGTGGTTAGCCTTCTGGACTCCCACGCGGAGGACTCGGGTTCGGGTCCAGCTAGGCTACACTTGGATTTTTTCATCCTAGGAGCCTCTACAGCTTACTGTCCGGTGATGGACAGTGTTGTCTGTAACGAGAGAACACGGAGGCCAGCACTGCGCTGAGAAGGTTCCGGGCGCCAATGACCGCCGGGCCAATGATACTGACGCGCCATAAATTACAAAAAAAAAAAAAATGGTAATGGTTAAATGACAGTTAAAAAAAAGTAAATAAAATAAAAAGTTAGTTAAGTGCTAATAACATGCTTACATTACCGGCTCTAAATTAAAAGGGGAATCAAATGAAAAAAAGCTTGGGTTGTTCTCAATTGTAAATTAAGTTGTTAAAGCACTTGGTAGCAGAAGTTATAGGTGTAAGTATTTTGATAATTCCTTTATTTTCATATTATATTTTTAGATATTTTAATAAAAGCTGTAATTTCTCCCAATGGAAGGTGGTAATACTGTGACTGCTTTCTTTTAATCTGAAGAGATTAAAAAACTTTTTCACTCCCTAGAAATTAAAGATATAATCTTACTCGTTAATTAGTATTATAATAATTGTCGCAGATAAAGATGGTAATTTTTTTTTTTTTTGTTAAATATAATATCTGCTCATTTTTAACTTCCCCTTTTTTTTTTTTACCCACTAAATCAAAATGATAGTAAAAACCATTACATACCATCATTATTAGAATCACTTTGAATTTGGTCTCATTTTCGTAAAAAAAAAAATAAATCTGGTATGAAACACTCACATGACTTTATCTTACTCTAATTTTATTAAATAAGTTGGCATAATTAACCATTTTTTTTTTCAAACTTATAATTTGGATTAAACTTTAATGTTATATCAGTAGCAGAATCCTAAACTTTAAAAAAAAAAACAACTTTTTTGGTAGGAGTGTGATTTTACGGCCTCATCAGAAGCTCTATAAAATAATTTTTTTTCGGAATTCCGAATAAGTATCCTCTGCATATATAGTTAGTATACCAAGTTTAATAAACTTCTTGAGGTCTTAATGGAGAGGAATCGAAGAAAACTCTCAACGTTCAATATGGCCGCTTTTCCGGTATAATGGAGTTGTTGAGGAAAGAAATTAGGTTTAATTGAATAAACGAGATATGAAGACACTGTTATAATGTAGCTATAAGTTTACACAAACTGCACTGGGACTTTGTAATGATTTTGATAGAATAAAAGGTGGGAGTAGAGATATGACACGATGCGATGTATGGTTGAATCTGATAGATAGATGTCTATTATCTCTTACTGGCTTATATACAGGTGTTCCCTTTACTGGCCTATCGGGGGCGGGAGCATGGTTTCAGGAGTTGGATAGAGGGAGTTCGGTGGCCTTGGGTGGTTTGGCCACTGTTTTCCAGTCTGAGGTGGTGGGCATCATTGAATGCTGCCACCTTGTGGGGGAGTGGCTAGGAGAGTTTAAGGAAGTGCGGATCTTCTCTGATAGTCAAGCCGCACTAAGGGCTTTGAGTAAGCCTTGGTGGAGTTCGAAATTAGTGGGAGAATGTAGGAGAAAGCTTAACGCTTTGGCTCGGAGGGGTAAGGTGCATCTCTATTGGATACCCGGACATGCGGGAATAGAGGGCAATGAGAGGGCGGATCGGCTGGCCAGGGAGGGATCATCATTACCATTTTGTGGTCCTGAACCAGCCCTGGCCGTTACAAAGACGTTTCGCGACAAACAGATTAGACTTTGGGAGACGAGAGCTTTGGAGAAACGCTGGGGGGACACGCAGGGGTGCCTCCAAGCTAAAAGATTTATAAAGGCAGGTAAGCAGAGAATTTCGGAGTATCTCCTGTCTCTTAGTAGGACGGGTTTGAGGACCTTGGTAGGAATAGTGACTGGACACACTTGGATGTCCAGCCACTTGTTTAACATAGGAAAGACGCGGAGTCCCATTTGTCAGAACTGTGATGACGGAGTTAGGGAAACGGTGTATCACTACTTATGTCAGTGTCCCCGTTTCGCTGGAACTAGGTTTCGTATATTTGGGAGGACACCACTCTCGCAGGATTGCCTGGGCGAGTTGGAGTTTAGGGATATCTTGGGATATTGCAGATTAACCGGCAGGTTACCGGGGGAGATTAATTAAGGGGTCATGGGGGGTATCGGGGGGATAAGAGCCACATAGGCTTAGGTCCCGCGCCTTAGGGCACCCGTCTGATAATAATAATAATAATAATAATAATAATAATAATAATAATAATAATAATAATAATAATAATACAGGTTCTCCCCACTCTAGCCTGTTTAAGTGAGAGAGTACGAGAGAGAGTCTGTTTTCTCTCGGTTGGGCTTGTGGTCTCTCTCTTGCCGTTACATCGGTCAACCAATTTTGTTCAAACTCTGACTTTTGGGAACATTTTTAATTCTAATTAATGTTATTATGTATCTGATATCTGAATGATAACTGAAATGACACTTTGGAGGAAACCATTACCTCAACTTTTCCACCAAAACCTAACTTAAATGAAATCACCCGAGAAAAGTGGATTCAAATAAAAATCATATACTCACCTAAACTTTAAAAAACAACTTTTTGATGGGGGGGGGGAGTGGCGATTTTCCAGCTTCATCAGAACCTCTATAAAATAATTTTTTTTTTCCAAAAATCATTCCGTATAAGTCGGATCGGATAGTTAGTATACCAAGTTTAATGAACTTATTGAGTCTTTACTTATTGAGTTTAATGAACAGTATATGAGTCTTTGTGGAGTATATCAACTAAATTTGCTCTGTACAAGTCTATGTTTATCACATTGTTTGATAAAAGATATCCTGATGATGGGCGAATGCCTGAAATCGAAACAGAAAAACTGAAAAATCTATTCAATAAAGTGATACTTTCGATTGATCGATTTTCAACAAAACATTACTGATAGATAGATCTTCTGGCAACATTTGAAGGAAATATCAGGGTTGTTATTGTTTCTGCATTTTTTTTATTTTTAGAGCAAGTATTGTAATCGTGTCAAATTTTCGACATCGAATTTTCACCGGAAATATCCGTTTTGAGGTCCCCTGAGTCCAAAAAAGTGGCTTTTAGCAAATGGTCTGTGTGTGTGTGTATGTACGTATGTGAACACCATAGCTCATAAACGAAAAACCGTAAAAAGTTGAAACTTGATATTACGTTAAGATATCACCATGGAATCTGACAGTACGTTATTTGTCAAAATTCCTCAACCTGAAGTACCACTTTGCTAGTTGAATTTTTTAATTTTGTTGCAATTTTCTCAAAAATGGTTCCGACGATATTCTTTAAACTTGGAACATGAACCACACATACAAAGAGCTACAACTTTTATTTCAAACATTTCTCCAGGAAAATGCATTTAAGGGCACTTTTGGTGGAGGGGTGGGGTTAGGTTTCATCTAAATTGCTATTTCAATTTATTAGACAATTCTGACAACTAAGTAATGTTAATAAGAATTAAATATGTTGTTGAAATTCCGAGTTTGAAAAAATCGGATAACCGGAAGTGTGTTTAATTAACCACTTTACTAAATATTTATTCTCTTTTTCGCAATTTTCTTAAAAATGGTTCCGACGATTTTCTTGAAACTTCAATATAAACTAAACATACAAAGATCTACAACTTTTATTTAAAACATCTCTCTGGGAAAATTCATTTAAGGGCACTTTTTATGGGAGGGTTGGGGTTATGTTTTCCTCTAAAGTGCTATCATAGTTGATTATACAATTCTATCATCCAAACAAAATTAACTAGAACTAAATAGATGGCAAAAATTCGGAGTTTTAAGAGAATTAGGAAACCGGAAGTGCCCTTTTACTGGACAGTTCTTTCAGTTTTCGGCGAATTTCGTTAAATTTGGTATACAAACTATAAAATTTGTCAATTATAATTTTGAAAACAGGTGTAAGAAAAAGTTGTGTGAGTGTTTCACGCCAGATTTTTTTTTTTTTTTTTTTTTTTTTTTTTTGAGTTACGCTAACCACATACAGTGTTTTTAGAATTTTTTTTTTTAAATACATTTTTCTTCTTTAGGGGACCTCGAAACTATTCTCAACAACATTGAAAATTTGATCCGAATTTTGTCAATGAAAATATATAGGTATTTTCCAGATGAACGTTTGTCGCATTCAAGTTGTTGTGGCAACCTGTGTGCTATTCCGTATTTTTTTGTAATCGTGTTTCTTTTAATAAAAAGCACGTTCGGGTGATGGATGCAATATCTATTTCTATTGGTAATAGAAAAATATTCACTAAAATGGTTAAAACAAATAATAATATCAGGGTCCTTAAGTTACTTTTGTTTATTTAATAATTCTGACTTTGTTAGATCTTTATTTTTTTTTAAATTAGTTTTTTTGTAAACAGTAATGTTTTGAATTTAAATAAAAAAAGTTTCTACTAGACGAAAGTTAAATTATTCTAGGATATGCAAGATTGAACATGGTTTCAATTTAATAAACTTTTCCTTTTGACATAATAAAACAGAGAGAATATAAGTTTTGTATTCTTATCTCAGCTATATGAATATTTTAGATTTTTTTGTTCCTTTTCTAATTAGTGCAGTTAGAAGAGCACTATAAAGTGAGACAGAAACTATAAAGAAAACTAATAATTCGTTAATTAATATTTGCTCTAATGAATAAATAAAATGATTTAATAAACAACTAAAACTAAAATTAAACTAAATTGAAATCCAACAAAAAAAATTGCACCATCCGCGGGGCAAAGTTCAAATTCAAAATGTTCACAACCAAACTATATAGTTTGGTTAAATTATCTATATATTTGGTTCAGATAACCTTGGATCTTATTTCAAGGGCAGATTCAGTGCTTAAGATCGATCTGATATCAAGAATACTTTTGCAACAAAAAAAAAAAATCGATTATACTGATAAATAGCATTAACAGATCTCGTATTGTAAACATTTGTCAACATTTTACTCCCCTTCCCCCCCAAAACTATAGAAAACTTGGTTATGCATTTTTTTTTTTTTTAGCAGTTTATAGTATACCAAGAGTTTTTTTTTCGTCCAATAATTTATTTGCAATAGTGATAACAAAAATACAATAAGTAAATGTGATAAATATCATGAATGACATATGAATATGAACCAGTGATGTTCATTTCGTTATTACTTTGGAGTTAATTCAAGAGTCGGTGATATTTTCTATGATAGACTGATGCTTTTTATGGTCATCAACCCGGTTTCGGACGTTCGCCCATCATCAGGATGTTTTTAACAAAACATTATGATAACATAGACTTGCACAGAGCAAATTTAGTTAATACACTCTATGTATCAACTGAGTGTAAAAGTGTTTTTATAGGACCTGACTAGGTTAAGAAGCGGTTCGTTGTAACTGAGTGGGTAAACACATGTCCTTCCCTTTTTTAAAGGCTAGTGTACATCGTTTCTTTTAAAAATATCCAACAAGTGGAGATATATAACTTAAATTACGTTTTTGAACGAGATTTACTTTGATTTACCCACCCAACGAGCCCCTTGATCACCTTGGAACGAACCCCTTCTTAACCTAGTTAAGAAGTCCTAAACAAAAACACTATTTAAAAAAACCCGTGTACAAACTAAATTAAAACTAATCTAAACAACTAAACAAGTCTATGTTATCACACTGTTTTGACTAAAACATCCTGATGATGGGCGAACGCCCGAAACCGGTGGATGCCCTCAAAAAGAAGCAGTCTATCATGGAAAATATCTCTGATGCTTTCCAGCTCTGCGGAACCAACAACAACAATTAATTTAAAAGGTCACAAATCATTGATGCTTCAGACGTCGGGATAAGATGTGATTAACAAGCCATCAAACCAAAGGATTATATTGTGTGAGAAGGACTTATGCAATTTTTGATAACAGAATTCTATCAGATCAGATATAAATAAAACAGATAGATCATTATGGTAAGTTCTGTTGAAGACATGAAAAGAAACAGTACCTAGTAATTTTTTGTTTGATTTATGGATTCGGTGAAGGTCGGCATGCATAGTGAATTGAGTACGGTGAAGTTTGGAATGCATAGTGGAACCCCATGCATGCCTCATTTTCGTAAGACTATAATGGTCGCAGAAAAGTTTTGTGCAATGTAATTTTTTTTTTTTTTAAGAAAAGTTAGTAATTAAATTAAAAGTAATATTAAAATGATTCATTAGCGTCACAGCACTTCCGAATATAATGGATGTGTAGGATGGAGAGAATTTGTGTGGTTGATGAATTAAGAAGAAGACTTGGTTAACACTGGTTAACTAATATATTAATAAGTAGAGACAGACTGCCTGGACTTTACAATAAAGAAATGTTTAAGGTAGAGTGGTCAGATTAATGACATCTAGCGATTGGATGTTTTGAACTGAATTCTCAACTGTGTTTTATGGATTGTCGGTCGCTATATTTATACAGTTTCTCCCACTCCAGTCCGAGAGAGTGATTTTGGGTTTTGTTTCTCCTTTACTCTCTTTGCTGTTACACGAACTATATTTTATTCTTTGCTAAAGAATATTTAAAACAAAAGTAACAATAAATATTCTAAGGTTAAGATTCTAAGGTAAATTGTTGTAATGAACTGGCTTTAGAAAGAAGCCCAAAAGTGTCAGTTGTCCAGAACTCTTAGATTCAATTTGTTTCTCTCAAAAAATATTTAAATTTGGCTAATAAATTAATGTAAATGCCATTAAAAAAAAAGAAATCATTGAAGTCATTTTCAAACAAATCGAGAAAAATGAAATTGCACATCTGAGTGTAAACGCAGCACCGAATTTCTTTTTAATTTTGGTATTTTAACAATTCATTTAATGGTCCATAATTTGATAAAGTTGATAAATTTTCAATTTCTATTATTAACGATTTTTTGCTTTGTTTTTGAGTTCACATATACAGTTGAGAGAGATAAGACCTAGAAGAGACCATTCGCTAAAACATATACCTACTTGTACAAATTTCGTAAAGTGAAGTAATTGCCTATTTTTTTAGGCGGGCTTAACTCCAAATACAACCAAATTAGGTATCCTGGACGGGAGCGGAAGCCCCTACTTTACTATTAGTATTTTTTAAACGAATATAAAATTTAGCAGTCATACGCGCGACTCGAACTGGGGACCTCCTACTTACAAGTCCACGCTCATAACCACTACACCAACACCCGTCCCTCTACCTATCGCAATACTTTCCTTTTTATGTATGATAAAGTAAAAATAAAAACATAATATATATATTTATTTTACAATTCTAATGAGAATAATGAGATTTATTTGTTTTTTTTAAGCATTATAAAATTTCCTTCTGTACTTTTATTTCATTAAAATATTTGAAAATGGTACAGGAAATGGTAAAGATAATATAAAAGTCTTTTCTTTAAAAGAATTTCTCTGGCCATTGCTATTTAGATCTTGGGAAATTCTAAATGTTTTGAAATATTTATAAATTTTTCCTTTGATATATTCTAGCTGCTTTATATAATATTCTATTTACAAACAATTTAATGATCAGCATGGTTTACTTTAGTAAGCAATTTAGTTTGTAAATAGATCACAATAATTTAGTGGACAGGTGAAGACATATAATTTGGTGTAATAACACCATTATTCAATGATAATGAAATCGCCAGTGGAATGAGCTAATTTGAAAATAATAAAGGCCGCATTATTTAATACATTGCAATGGCCAACATTTAACATACGGCAACGGCAATATAGAAATTAAACTTGAATGATACTTGCCAAAATAATCCCTCTCAAACTGAAACATGTTTACAGTCAAATTATTGTTGGTATTTACATTATCTTTTAATAGATCAATTTCCTCTTTCCAAAAGCGTGTAGATATATACATTCACCGCAATACTGATTTATCTCTGATTCGTTCATCTAAATCATCACCGTGTGATTATTATTTCTTCATTACAAGCAGAATGGTGCAAAGATTAAAATGTAAAAAAAAAAAAAAAAAAAAATCGAGAATATAAATTTGATTTAATTTTATATTTATCAATAAAATCATAAAAGTATAAATATGAAAATAATATGAAAGATGTTGTTTTATGTAGAATGAAACAGACTATGTGTAATACTAGTTTTGTCAGAATGTTTTATTTTTATTTATTTTTTTTTTGAACAGCGTTTTAGTCATGAATAAGCATTTTATTTGAAAATTTGTATCTGCTTTGTTTATTTATGCCAGGATCATGAAGTGTAACGAAATTTTCTCATTTTATAGATAATTGTATTAACAGCGTCTATACAAGTGAAAGTCGTCTGAAGGTTACACATCAAATTTTAACTTTTTTTTTATTTTTCTTGTTAAGAACACTTCATTGGTCTAGAAATATAGGCTTCAGATTAGTTCTGTTTTCATAATAGAAGCAAAGGACAAGCGATATCTATTTCATATTTCTCGAATTACCTAGCCTAGAAAATACTTTACCGATTTTTTTTTTCATTTAGTTAATTATTAGTTTTAAACTATTTGGATACGATCTCAAAATTCCATATGTAACTGAAGTTGTCAAAACTAAATTTAAAGTAGTAGGGTTTTTATGAAGAAAGAACCAAATTTGCAGCCAGAAACCTTCTTTTATATTATTATGTTCTTATTTGAGATACATTCGTCGTATTTTTACTTTAACGTTTCGGCACAGTTTCGTGCCATTTTCAAAAAGATTTTGAAAAACATTAATGCTTTACAAATGTCTCAATGATGATTTATATAAATATACACTGCGCATACACTTGGTGGTGCTTTTTGTCGTATTTTGAGAATTTGAAATATATTGTTAAAAATAATTGCCCGAGAATTATCAATTAATTTTTCTTTGAGATTTTTCAATCATTTGTATCACCCAAAATGGCTGCCTGCCAGGGTCTTAACTCAAAAATAAAAAATAAAAACAGCAGCCGCAAATTGCCAATTTCTGCCCAAATAATATTTTCAAACAACAGCACGTGTCTTTCGGTCTAAAAATTCATCTGAAATCATCTCTCAACATCAATCACTAATACTAACATTTCAAAAACACAATAAAAAATCATAATGTTTTCTGTAACATAATTACCATTGAAACATTTGTAAAGCATTAATGTTTTTCAAAATCTTTTTGAAAATGGCACGAAACTGTGCCGAAACGTTAAAGTAAAAATACGACGAATGTATCTCAAATAAGAACATAATAATATAAAGGAAGGTTTCTGGCTGCAAATTTGGTTCTTTCTTCATAAAAACCCTACTACTATAATACAATATTAGAATGCAGCCAATAAATAAAAAATCAACTAACAATTTTAACTAAATTTAAAAAATTCTATGACCCTCTTACTCGCAACTCTAATCCTCTTGTTCAAAATCTCGCCTCCACAACTATACCAGATAATCCACCCCGTTACTGAGCCCCGCTGTTGGCCCCTTGATCATCTCCAGCAATAGGAAGTAATTCCTGTATGAGTGTTACCGCTGGGTAGCTTCTCTCCTCCAGCCAATCACGCTATTCATCATCACACATCATCATATTCACTCATTATACTTATTTATGTAGATTGGGAATTCCAAATAAAAAAAAATAAAAAAATTATTTGGATAATATAAGTTTTACACACCAAGTTCAAAGCTAAATTTAATTATGTAAACAATATTATTATAAGGCTTAAACGAAGCTTAAATTAAAAATTTGGTGTGAAACACTCACACAACTTTCTCTTACTCTAATTAATACAGTTTAATGAAAATGTACAAATTAATGTACAATTTAATGAATTTTACTTGTTTACACCTGAGCATACTTATATGGGGCGCCCTACTCAAACCAACAAAGCTTTAAAATTGAATTTAAATTTCAAATATCTGAAAAACCCCTCCCCCCCTATTACCCCTCTAAAATATTTTCCATCATAGAAATAATTCAAATAAAAGTGATTCATCAGAGCCATTTTCCTTGATAGCCTGTTTCTTTTTGTGGTCATTGACCGGTTTCGGGTGTTCGCCCATCTTCAGGATGCTTTTGTCAAACAGTGTGATAACACAGATTTGCACAGAGCAAATTCAGTTTACACACTGACTAGCCTTCTAAATGAACCCTTAAACTAGGTCGACAAGGGTAACTCAAACTGTCCTTTCTTATCAGTGATAATTTCACAGCACCACACGGATGACGCAATGTTATTTCACGCTGATATAAATAAATAACCAGAATGATAAGATAGTATAGATAGTGATAGCCTGTTTCTTTTTGAGGTCATCGACCGGTTTCGGGTGTTCGCCCATCTTCAGGATGCTTTTGTCAAACAGTGTGATAACACAGACTTGCACAGAGCAAATTCAGTTTACACACTGACTAGCCTTCTAAATGAACCCTTAAACTAGGTCAACAGGGGTAACTCAAACTGTCCTTTCTTATCAGTGATTATTTCACAGCAGCACACGAAGGACGCAATGTTATTTCACGCTGATATAAATAAATAACCAGAATAATAAGATAGTATAGATAGTTTATAATAAAGTGCGGGGCGGGTGTTGGTGTATTGGTTATGAGCATGGACTTGTAAGTGGGAGGACCCCAGTTCGAGTCCAGCGTATAACTAAATTTTATATTTGTTTAAAAAATGTTAATAGTAAAGTAGGTGCTTCCGCTCCCGTCCATGACACCTAATTTGGTAGTTGGACGTTAAGCCCGCCTGAAAAAATAGGCATTACTTTACTTTACTTACTTTTTTATAATAAAGTGAATCTCCCTCCAACAACGGAGTTTTTGAAGATTAGACACGCACGTGTTGAAGTACGCCCCCCCTTCCACACCAAACACGTGTTCCTTTGTCCACTCAGGTAACACCACCCTACCCCTGATTGACCTAGCTCAGGAGATTTGATTTTTAAATACATTTAAAAGGACTAGTCAGTGTATAAACTGAATTTGCTCTGTGCAAGTCTGTGTTATCACACTGTTTGACAAACGCATCCTGAAGATGGGCGAACGCTCAAAACCGTGGTCGATGACCACAAAAAGGAAGCAGGCTACCATAGAAAATATCTGTGATGCTTTCCAGCTTTGCGGAACCAACCTCAAAAAAAAAAGTGATACAGTTTTTATCAGTTTACAGTTGCAAACTTTTGAAGTTTAAAGAAAAATAATTGTAACAGTTTTCGAGAATATTCCAAAGAAAATTTATGCTGTAAAATTTGCACATTCGGTTAACGGATTTTCTTCAAAATTTGAAATTCCATCAATTCTATTAGTAGTATATAGTAGGTGGTAAAAAAAAAAACTATGTATTTATTATACAGAAGTGGTACTATAGTGAAAACCATAACGCTACTGTTCCCTCAGAAGCCCCCCCCAATAAAATATATATTGTAACGCAGCCAGTAGTGCCATCTAGGAGAGGAAGTAGGAACCTCAAGTTCTCTTAGTGGCCGCTAGGAAGCGCTGGCGACGCGCTCTAGTTCTTTCTGGAAGGATTGAGAAGTTTTTTAGAAGATTCTCCACCGGTATAAATAGTGGTACCGCAGAGAGTTTTGCAGTGTTTTCTAGTTACAAACGAAGTAACTTGTTTCTGAAAAGTGTATAAAAAGTGAAAAAAAGTGAACTTTTGTGGTTTAAACTGTGAAGTAATTATTATCAAGTGTTGTATTTTGTAATTTATTGTATATAACAATAAATTGATGTTTTCTTTATTGAAGTTTAGAGTATTTTATCTATACGAACCCACTTAAAACTAGTTGCAGTAGCTAGTTTAGCTGGAAATACGTTACAATATATATTGTGAGAAAATGTTTTCAAATAAAACTGATGTCTTTCTGTGTGTAAATAGTACACAAGTAGTATTTTTTTTTTTTAAAAAAAATCGTAGGAGCTTTTTTATTTCGGGAAAATTGTGAAAAACTGAAAAACATATCCAATAAAGTCGTACTTTCGGTTGATGGGTTGTTTTGAATGAAAACTTTGTGTCAGATGCTAGTAATAATACTTAAAACAGATTACTAAGTTTTGAATTTGAACTTAACTGCGATTTTTCATTTTAGAGATATTCTGTTAAAACACACGCACACACACAAATTCGCTAAAAACATTTTTTTCTTATTTAGGGGATGATTTCAAAACAAGAATTTCCGGTGAAAACACAATTTCTACACGATCCTCTGACTAGCGGCAGTAAGAGGAAGTAAAAATTACAATTTAATTAGGGAATATTAATGATAATAGGTGTAATTTGTAGCTTGTGAAAGTACTATATGATTTTCAGCTTTACTGAAATGAATATTGGAGATAGAATATGGATCTGAGAAAGGAAATTAAAACTAGAGACATGCATTGTGTATGAGGAAGCAACATACACTGATGAATATCAACCAGTATCAACAAGTTGAATGATATATCTACAAATAAAATTTGTTGGTCTTTTTTTTTTAACCTTTGACTTTTCATTTTTTTTTGCAGCTTTATGTAGTCAATATTAAAAAAAGACTGAAGGTGCAAATGAAAATGACAGCAATCGATAAAAATAAAAAATACAAAAAATAATAATAATAATAAGCTCTTTTTAATGTTTAACCCTATCTGGATGGTACAAATTGAATAATAAAAAAAAAAAAAATCTGGTGTCACCCACTCATAAAACTTTCTCTTACTCCATTTTTCAAAATTGTAATTGACAAATTTAATGAAATTCGTCCGTGTTTTTTATAGAGAAAATCGCTAAAATTGAATAAAATGTTCAATAAAAACGCATTTCCGATTTAAATAATTTTCTTGAAACTCAAAATTTGGGCAATCTATTTATTACTAATTAATTTTTTTTTTTTTAAATTTAAGGCGCGTCAATATCTATGGCTTTTAGCGCCCGGAGCCTACTCATTGTGCTGCCGGCCGCCTCTGGGACAGTGTTCTCTCATTACAGACAACACTGTCCATCATCGGACACAGTAAATTGTAGAATTTTATTAATTTTTTGTTAATTTTGTTAATTAATTAAATTTGTTTGGATGATTAAATTGTATAATCAACTATAGCAGCCCATTAGAGGAAAACATAACCTTCTCCCCCTCACAAAAGCCCCCTTATATGACTTTAACCAGAAGAAATGTTTCAAATTAAAGTTGTAGCCTTTTATGTGTGCAATTCACATTGCAAGTTTAATGAAAATAGTTGGAATCGTTTTAGAGAAAATAGCAGAAAACTGAAAAATATTTCTCAGTAAAAACGCACTTCCGGTTATCCGATTTTCTTCAAACATGGAATAACAACATAATATTTAATTCTAATTAATATTATTTAGATGACAGAATTGTATAATAAACTGAAATAGCAGTTTAGTGGAAAACCTAAACCCTAACTGTCCCCCAAAATGAATGCCCTTAAATGAAATTTCCTAGAGAAATGTTTTAAATAAAAGTTACTTTTACTCCTCTTTGTACGTGTAGTTGCAATAATCAAGTTTCAAGAAAAATGTTGGAAACAATTTTAAGAAAATCGGAAAAAAGTGAAAAAAAAAAAAAATTTAATAAAGTGATACTTCCGGCTCAGGAATTTTGACAGATAACGTACTGTCAGATCCCATGTTGATACCTAAACGGAATATTTCTACGATTCTTCGTTTTTGAGCTTTGCTGTTTACATACATACATACATAGACACACACACACAGAGACCACTTTCTAAAAACCACTTTTTTGGACTCAGGGAACCTCAAAACGGATATTTCCGGTGAAAACTCAATATCGAAAATTTGACACTACTTACAATGCTTACAAAGTTAAAAAAAAAGGCATTTAGAAAAATTACAGAAATATAAATGAACAATAATTATGTGCAGGCGTTTTTTTTAACTTTTCTTACAGCTGTACAAGATTACATAATAATGACTGTGTCTAGTTTTTTATTGTTTTAAATACGAAATATATTTGTGTGAAATATATGGGCCGAAGTGTTATCTTGTTATAAGATGGTAATAAAAAGAACCTTATTTCAGCCAAGCTTAATTTTATTTCTTTCCTTTTCACATATGTGGTGATTCACAGATTTTAGTATATATATCCTTAAGTTTCGGCACTAAACGTGCTATCCTCAGAGGAGTTATTACTTATAGTATATTACTTATACTAAAAAAGAATGTTTTCACAACTATAAGTAATAACTCCTCTGAGGATGGCACGTTTAGTGCCGAAACTTAAGGATATATACTAAAATCTGTGAATCACCACATACGTGAAAAGGAAAGAAATAAAATTAAGCTTGGCTGAAATAAGGTTCTTTTTATTACCATCTTATACGAAATATAGTTTTTTTTTTTCGAGACTTTTGTGACGAAAATTTGGTGTCTAGAAACTGTTGTATTAATGAATGAGTGAGAAATGAGTAAGTGTGTGTGTGTGTGTGTGTGTGTGTGTGTGTGTGTGTGTGTATGAATAGAATAATTCAATCTCGTAAAATCATAAAATTCCCAATTTAATATTATATTAAACGAGAACAATCCTGTTGTAAACTTAACACTTGGCAAGTTGAAGCGTAAAGTTTGAGATTTTCTAAACTTATTTTGATTGTCTGCTTTCCAGCATCTCTAGATTAGTTAGACAGTAATATTGTGAGCGGAAAGGAGATTTCAAGGATTCATCTGCATTAGCATACTTCTCTGCAGAACTCGTACTTGTATAGGGATTATGATTCCTGTTTACCCCTAAAGAACGTATCAATATATTTAGATCGTAGAAATAGGTAATAGATGAATGGGATGAAGCTACTTAGCTTCCACAGCAACCCAGGGTGCTAAAACGCCGGGAAAACTGCTATGACGAGGAAAGTTCAGCATTTCTGCTCAAAATGAAGGATCAGACATTTATTTCGATGGACCATAAATCCGCTGGGGAAGCTAAATTAATTCTTCAATGTTTCAAATAAAACCAAAATTAATGAAATAAGTAGTTTAAAAAAAAAAAAGGGAACCTCAAAATAAAAGTATTCACACTTGCAGGTGTAATGATTTAAGGAAAAGTTTAGATCATGGATTTGTTGGTCCACATTAAAGTTGTAGAGCTGTCAATTGCCGTTGAACTTGCGACATATGACCTTTTTTATTAGTTAATAAATTCAACCTTTGGCGACGCGATAGTTTAGTGAAAATTTATAATTTAAACATTGATTTAAAATACTAGATATGAACTGCTAAACAAATGACCTAGTTTTAAAGAAATCACTTATTTGATAATGGAAAAGGAATAGATTTACTGAATATGTGTGAATGGGTCTCCAATGCTGGATAATATTTGGGAATTGCATGCATAGTTGTGACGGTTCGAACCGGTTTCGGATTTTCATCTATCATCCCTGTAAGGCTATCCAAGTACATGTAGAGAGTTGAAATTTGCTAGCCTTACTCCGAAGACAGACGAAAATTCGAAACCGATCAGGAGCATCACAAATATACATACTACGACGGATAAAATACCAGATAAAATGGATTAATTTTATTAAAACTTAAGAAATTTACTTGATTAGGAAATTTGAGTATACGAAATTCCTAAAGTATTATTAATAAAATAGACTCACCCAATATAGGGAATGTTTTCTGAGGCAGCAGACAGGACTATTAACGTTCCCAGCATCAGGCTGACACCTACTACAGCAATATTGCTAACCATTTCTGAAACATAAAGAAAATATTTTTTGAAAATCAAAGGTAATAAAAAGGTTTTTTTTTTCTAGAAAAAAGATAGTTATCTAAGTTCACAAGTTTTTTCATTACTTTCTCTTAGAGAAAAAGTATTGCAATTGTGTCCAAGTTTCGAAATCAAGTTATTACCGATATGTGTGTGTAATCAGTTTAACTCAAAACTGGAAAATTGCAGAAAGTTTAAACTTGTATTTTGTTTAAGTTCTATAGCAAAGTTTCAGAGGATTCGACATGAAGTTTTGATGAAGATCGGAAATCCGAATGGTTTTTCAGTTTTTGAGATTTTCTCTTCTTAGGAGCCATTACAGCTCACTGTCCATCACTGGACATGCTGTTTGTAAAGAAAGACCACTGTCCAGAGGCCGGCAATGCACTGAAAAGTCTCCTGACGCCAATGATCAAAGACGTTGATGGGCCATAAATTAACAAAAAAAAATTTTTATTTTTTTTCCGATTTCCTTGAAAACGGCTCAAACGATACCGATTTTCTTTAAACTTAATACATGTACAACTACACCTATGACGTGCTACAACTTATATTTGCAATACTTTAACGAGATAATTCATTTTAGTGGTGTTTGGGCAAAGGGTTTTACGGTTATGCTTTCCTTTATAGTGCTACTTGAATTTACTACACGATTCTAACACCTATAAAATATTAATTAGAAAAGTAAAATTAAAGTGAGTTTTGATGTAGAGATGAGATACTGTTTAGGTTCAAATAAAATCGTTATAAATTTTTTTTTCCTTGAATATAACATTGAAAACAATTAAGCTTTTAATAAAAAGTCTATATATATATATATATATTTGAAGACATAGTAAATAACATAAATAACAGTAAATAACAATTATGTAAACTGCAGTCAGAAAAAAAAAAACGGAGCCTCCTCATGTGATGTCAGCTTCCGGCCAGTGTTCTTTGCTGTAGACAACGCTGTCAATCACAGGGTCTTAAATGAGCCGGTTTGAATTAGGCCGTAACATGTAAGCACAGCATAAACTGGAGCCCAGTCCAACAATGCTATCATTGAAACTAATCCCTTATCTCCGCAATTTTAAATAATTTAAGAGTAATGTTGTGGAATCGTTTGTCGTGTGTATCGGATTGGATGTATCGGATGATCAGATACCACCGCTGCCACCAGATGTAGTGGAATCGTTTATTGTGATTCCTGAGGTATGTAGTTAGATGTCTTGAAGAGGGCGGAAGTTAGTTTAGAGATTTTTGGAAGTTAGTGCTCGAATTACTAACACTGAATTTATGAAAATAGACTATATTTTTATAATAATTTAAATGTGAGAAATGGTAACTATTAACATGAAATACTTAGATAATTTAAAGTTAAAAATAACAATTAATTTAAGATGATTAAAATAAATAAACTAAGATGCACAATTATGAAGAATAAGTATAAGTAAAACCTGTATAGGGACGCGAAACTGCTGCTCGTATAATGATGTACTCGTATATAATAATAAGACGTACTGAAGTATAATGATATCCCCTCTTCCAGTGGGCGAAGTTTATATTAGTGTTACTCACAGTGTAAGCAACACTCACACCAAGACATCTTTCCTAGTGTGCGACCTTGTGCGACCTTGGTTAGTTCGCATGATTTAGGTCAGTGGCCAGCTTTATCGGTGCTTGCTTTGATGTAAAGTATTGACCCTTGTATTGAAAAGGGTTTCTTTTCTTTGGCCGTGGCCTTGTCTTGAAGACAGCGGCCGGCTAGGCCACCAGTTATAAATTATCCTTTATTCCTGCCATCCTTTGTGAAGATAGCAGCTGGCTGGAACCACTTTAACATTGCTATGACTTTGATATGTCATTACAGTAACTATCTTGTTTATATTGATTTAAAAACTCTTGCAATGACTTGACCTTGGAACAGTCCACATTATAAACGGGCCATGCTTGCATTTTCAAGTGTTGGTCATTGGATATGGGTAAAAATCTCAAGCAAACCCTGAATATCTCCCGTAGGTAGGTAAAAAAAAACAAGTATTGTCATTGAATATTTACTCCTATAAATCGCGTTAATTTCATTTAAAAAAATTATCTAAATAAACCATTCCACTTGGAGTAATTAATTTCATGTTATTCTACTAAGGAAAAGTAAGATCAATTAAAAAAAAAATCCTTTTCCACACTCAAGAGATTTCACATGTATTTCCGGTGAATACTCGAACAGTACAATCTGACTCCCCACTAGCCAAATTCGTATCATGAGCTACGGTGTCGTCAAAAACTTCACTCGCAAATTTCACACGAGGCGAGCTACCAGTAAGATCAGCCATTAAAAAAATAAAATTAATTTGCATATAATTAATATGGTTGCTCATGTAGTCGATAAATATTGTGAATTAGTGATTATTACATGGGAAAACAATTTTCATTAAATCGGTCGATATATGAAAAAAAAAATAAGAGAAAGTAAAAAATTAGGGAATTCTTTTAGTTAAACGAAAAGTAATCTAAATAATCCAACAAAGGTGCAATTGCACAAAAAT
The DNA here is from genome assembly GCA_011037195.1 of Triatoma infestans. Classification (NCBI taxonomy): domain Eukaryota; kingdom Metazoa; phylum Arthropoda; class Insecta; order Hemiptera; family Reduviidae; genus Triatoma; species Triatoma infestans. The sequence goes on from JAAEAF010013980.1 coordinate 42,027, forward strand.
TGTATCAAACTTGGGCAACTCACTTTGTAGTTGTAGAAAATTCATTAATAAATAAATAATTAAAAGAGAAATTAATTAAACAATAATATTAAATTTTATGTCTATTTTTATGACCATATAAGCGATACTTTTTTTTACCCATTTATCGCGAGATACTTTTAAGGATTCCCATTTCAGGTTTCCCTTCTAATGGGATGTTGGTGGTTCTGATGGTTGTTCCTTTTTGTCTTTGGTCATTCCTACAGAGTTAGGTTGCCTTCTAGGGAAGATTGGTTAACCCTGGGTCCGTCTTGGGTGATTTCTGAGAATTATCTCCGATGCTACAAGGACGGTTCCAGGATGGATGGATGGTAGGTCTAGGGCTGCCGTCTATTTTGAGACGGGAGACCATTTGGTGGTGCCTCTTGGTGGTGAGTGGGCCACCGTTTTCCAGGCTGAGGTTTATGCAATTCTTTGCTGTATTTTGGATGAGAGGGTGCGTAACACTAATTTAAAAGGGTGTTTCTATCTGCTCGGACAGCCAGGCTGCGTTGAAGGCGCTTAGCTCATGTGTCTTCACTTCCAGATTGGTGTTGGAATGTTTTAGAAGACTGGAAGATCTCTCTTCATTGAAAGGATGTGCTTCTGGTCTGGGTTCCAGGTCATATGGGAATCTTTGGGAATGAGGAGGTGGATAGGTTTTGCCAAATTAGGCGCCTCTCTCCCTTTCATTGGTCCAGAGCCTGCTGTTGGTGTGTCTTCTGGCACATGTTTGTCGGGCTTTTAGACGTGGATGACCTCACAGCACTCATCCTTATGGATGAGTGCAGTGGGTTGTCGGCAGTCTAAAATGCTCATTGGGGGTCCGGACGGAGCTTTGAGTAGCGGGGTCCGATGTCTTTCACGGACCTCCCTCAGGCATCTGGTTGGCTTCTCACTGGGCATTGTGGCTTAAGGAGACATCTCTATACAATGGGACTCATGCCTGACCCCTTTTGTAGAGTTTTGAGACGGAGGAGGAAACACCCATGCATCTAATGACGGATTGTTTGTGCTTTGAAGAGATTAGGTTTAGGACCTTCGGCCGTAATAGGATATCGGTAGAGGATCTTAAGCTATGTCCTTTTAAGGTTTTGATCCGATTGGTTCGGTCTATGGTGAAACTTAGATGGGTAAAACCTGGGCCTGGACTTTGTTAGACCCAGTAGTTGTTATTCTTTAGACGTAGCTATATGGGCTCAGAGAGGCTTTGGATAGCGTAGGGTTTTGCCCTCCCCTTCCTTGAATAATAATAATAATGATAATAAAACTCTATTTTTTTGTTACGACAATAAAGAATATCCAGCGAGTTGTAGGGCAAGTACGAAACAGGAACGAATGACAGCTGAATATTTGATACTTGAATATTTAGCACTTTTAAAGCGTTGTAAGCCTAATAAGAGAATTAATGATACATAGGACTAGATGAATTCTGGACAACTGTGTTTGGAAAATATAAAATTGTCATAATGAAAAATTCAATGTAAAACTGAAAACGACATTATTATATGACAGAGAACATGTTTTAAAACCATTGATAAACCTTGTAAAATAATATATGAACCAATATGCGAGCCTTTTCCATTATGTTGCTCACCTTTAATCAAAAATTCTACAACCGCTAAACTGAAAAAAAAAAAAATACAATATCACATTTCACTTAACGCTGAAACCAAATATTTCAGTTATGTGTAAAGTTCATGAGATAAAAGCATTAACATAAACTCGAAGATTCTTCTTGTCCGATCTTAATTTGACAGAAGAGAAGTGTGAACCTCTCAGTTCCCTCTTAGAAAATAAAACCACTATAATTTTGCTAACATTACGACAAATATATTGTCATTTTCAAGGCATAAAAAAAAATGTAATAATCATTAAAATATACTCATTATACTGAATACTTTAATAAACAAATTAATAAGTGGAAAATACGTACTTCAAAACATCACCATAATCAAAACGTTTTATAATCATTCATTTCATTACAAATTACTTTTTCCACTGTTTACTAAATTGTTGATTGTTAAGCGTCATGTTTTAAATACTATTATTTTTGTTTTTATGCCTTGAAAAAGACAATATATTTCTGTCGAAACGTTGGTAGGTCGGAAAATTGTAGTTGTTGTTTTATTTTTTAAGACCGACACTTTATTCCTTTAATTATGTACAGAGTATTTATTTATTTTAACCATTACAAAACATATAAAGTCAGAATAGAAATGACTTAATATGATAATATGAAAAAAAATATGAATTATTTGAAATGTCCAAATTGTTGTTCAAGTTTTTCTAGGCAGCAGGTTTCAGATTTCAGGTTTCAGGTAATGTTTATAAAATTCTTATTTTCAATGTTTATAAAACAATTAACTTTTTTAATTATCTTCCTCATCACTCCAGAATTAAACGATTGCACGTCTAAAGTTTACAACTAGAAACCACTTAAAGTTTTATAAAGTTAAACCCAAGCAGAAATTGAATAATATTATATTTTATTTATTTCCGGTTGGCCAGTTATCAGTAAATTTATACATTTACATTGAATTGATCGTTTCCAACACCAATTGGATTTCCCCCAATTGTCTATTAATCGCTAAATAGATACGGACTACTAGATTTTATGACCAAATTTACTGATTTTACTTCCAAAATGATCAGAATTCAATTCTGATTATTTCAAGCCCTACACAGAATTACTACGAAATAATAAAGATTTCATCCTAATAGATTTTTAATAAAATTTAATTAGATTGGAACAGCATTTTGAATAACCCTCATGAGAGCTTTTTGAATGTGGTGATGAGCATACTTAAAATAATGCAGCATGTGAAGACAAAAATTACTTTCTCTTACTCCGAGCAACAGATAATCGTGTCAAATTTTTGGGTACCGAGAAATATACGTTTTGAAGTCCTCTGAGTTCAGAAAAAGGGATTTTTAGAAAATTACCTCTGTGTGTATATATATGTGTGTGTGTGTGTGTGTGTATGATAGATCAAAAACGAATAATCGCAGAAAGTTCAAACTTGATATTCTGTTTAAGTAGTGAGACGAACAATAAGTTGTTTGTCAAAATTTCTCAACCGGAAATATCACTTTACTGTATGTTTTTTTTTTTCCTTTTTTTGAGTTTTTCTCAAAAATGGCTTGAACGATTTTCTTTAAACTTAGTATAAAAACTACACATTTTAAATGCTACGACTTTTGCAAAATGATGAAGTAATATTTTCGTATAAAGTGTTATTTTAGTTTATATTATACAATTCTCTTATCTAAATAATATTAATTAGAATTAAATATGTTGCCAAAATTTCGTATTTGACCGGGTAGACAGATTATATCCATGCCGTATGGTACCATATATGTTTTTTTTTATCTGTATAGTGTCATTCTACTTTATTCAATAAAGTATCTTTATTATTATTATTATTAAATTCTGTGTTTGAAGAAAATCGGTTGATCGGAAGGACAGTTGTTTCAGTTTTGTATGTTTTCCTCGATTAATAACACCAATGGATTTCTTTAAATTTGCAATATTAACTATACATACACCTATAATTGTTACTTTTTGTTTAATAACCTTTTTCCCGATAAACTTCATTTAAAGAAGTTTAAGAGGTGTTGGGAAGGTTAAGCTTTCCTCAACCCAGTCATTTTATTACACTGTCAAAAAAAGTTTTGCTTATTGCAAGATTTTGTATTTCTGAACTTCGTTGTTGAAAATTTTTTTGTTGATTGCGTGTAAGTTGAAAAAGAAATGATTTTACCGTGAATTTAAACAGCAATGCCATGGCACACGATTTCAGCAGCAGAATGAGTTCAATAGTGACTTTAATGCAACATGGTCAAATGACACAAGCCGAAGTAGCTCAAACGGTGCGATGCAATCAAAGTTATTATTATTTTTGTTACTAATTACTATTAGACTTTGGCGGAAATTCCAACAGATGCAAATCATAGCTGATAAGCCTAGGATAGGTCGACCGCGCAAAACAATCGCTGCTCAAGACCGATACATCTGTATTTCCGCTAGGAGACAACCTAGCAGCACAGCAACTACCTATGGAGGGAGCTTCGAGCTCTCTGTTCAGTCTTATTATTATTGCACACACTCTTAGCCACCGTACCTAGCGCATAGCGTCAAAACCGGTGCCTATGGTCATTTGGCCTTATCTACAAAGTAGACAAGTTACCGTCCCTGCCACGGGGAGGCGGACCTCTACTTATCCGTCTAGTCCTTCTTATTACTGCGACTTCTTGAGCGAACTCGACAAAGTGTTCGAAATTCCTTGCATTTTTTATCAGTTCTTTACATTCTCCCCGCCAGTTCTCCCCCCTACTTATCAGCTTGAATTCCATATGGATTCTAGCCTCGTCGAGGAGAGGACACCGGAAGAGAACGTGATGCACCGTGTCCGTTGACCGCATTCACAATTTGGGGAATCTTTCAATCCCAAGTCGAAGAGCTTAGAATTGAACTCCCCGTGACCCGTGAAATATTGTGTAACGGTCTGGGATAGCCGCAGCCATCGCATCGCAGTCTGTGATGCAGATTCGGAAGGAACTCATAAGTGGTTCTTCCTGTCACTGCCTCATCCCAGCGTCTTTGCCACTTCCCTATCTCATACTCTAGGATCGTTTTCATTACGAGAGCAGGAGGCATCTGACTAGACAACTTCCGACCACCAAGGACGATCATGCCCCTTTTTTGGTGCTTATATCTCTGCTTGGAGATCGAGCGGCAACACTCCAGCGACCACCGGTAAGGAAACCGTGGATGATGTCACATAGGCACTAGTCACCGAGCATAAAATAGTTCTTTGCATTCTTAATAGAATGCCGCTGTACGACTGTATGTCCAGCTTCTCTCTCTCTGTTCAGTCTGTCTACACAAACTGTTCGAAATCGACTCCACAATATAGGACGACTGCGTTCTCGAAGGCCACTCAGGGCACCACGCCTCGAATATCGCCACAGACTTCAGCGTGTACAATGGGTAAGAAGATATGAAAATTGGTCCCGGGAACCATGGGCCCAAACATTATTCACAGATGATGTACACATTTCGTTGTCATTCAGATGACAAAAATATTCATGTCTGGAGGGGAAATGGACAACGTTTAAATGAAGCTTGCATTGTTGAACGTTACCAGCAAGGTTGGTAGGTCAGCATTCTTCTGGGGAAAAATAATGATGGGACGCTGCACACCACTAGTCCACATACAGGGTAATATGAAGTCACAAAAATATGAGAACAACGTCCTTGAACCCATTGTTCGTGGATTTGGAGCTAACATTGGAGCGGATTTCACTTTAATGGAAGACAATGCTTGTGCCCACCGTGCACAGTCTGTGAATAGGTTCTTGAAAAGCCATGGTATTCAATGGGGATGATTATGGCCACCATCCTCTCCTGTTTTGCCTTGCTTGGAACATGTATGGAGATTATTGAAAACATCAATTTCCCAACCTTTCCCAACCACCACGAGCTCTACAAGACCTTTTCCCTTCTGCCATAGAGGAATGGGACAATTTTCCGCAAGATATACTGGATACCCTGGTGTTGAGCATGCATCCAAGCCTGCCGCAGGGCTCATGGAGGCCACACACATTTCTGATTACATAGAAAATTGACTTTTGTGGTTTAAGGATTACGTGAGTTTTTGCTTAAATTTCTGTATGACGAAATTTTCTTTTTTTTCACATTGTCTCATGTGCTATCTCTAAGATAGTGTTTTTCGTATGTACACTATTATAAGATAAACAACGTTGTATTATATTTGGTTCAGAAATACAAAATCTTGAAATATGCTAAACATTTTTTAACCAGTGTATATTTAAATTATCCCATTGGTATAAAATAGAAGTCAAGTAAACTATTTAGTAAAAATGATAAGTTGGAAGAAAATTTAGTCAATTATAATTCTGTAAACTGCAGGAAGAAGAAAACGTCATGTGAGTTTTCCATACTATACTCCTAGTAAGAGGAAGTATTGTAATCGTGTCAAATTTTCGATATCGACTTTTCACCGGAAATATCCGTTTTGAAATCCCCTGAGTCTAAAAAAGTGGTTTTTAGAAAATAGTCTGTGTGTATGTATATATGTATATGTATATATGTGTGTGTGTGTGTGTATGTATGTAAACAGCATAGCTCAAAAATGAAAAACCGTAGAAAGTTCAAAACTTGATATTGATATTCCGTTTAGATATCACCATGGAATAATCTGACGGTACGTTATACGTCAAAATTCCTCAACCGGAAGTACCACTTCACAAATTTTTTTTTTTTTTAATTTATCGCAATTTTCTCAACAATAGCTCCAAAGATTTTCTTGAAACTTTTCTTATAACAACTACACATACAAAGAGCTACAACTTTTATTCGAAACATGTCTTCGGAAAAATTCATTTAAGGATACACTTTTGGGGGAGGAGTGTGGGTTACAGCTTCTTCTAAAGTGCTATTTCAGTCTATTAGACAATTCTGTCATCTAAATAATTGTTGAAATTCCGAATTTGAAAAAAAATCGGATGACCGGAAGTCGCGTTTACTTTACAACTTTACTAAATGATTATTTTTTTCACTTGTTCCAATGACTTTTCATTGGTTTATTTAATGAACTTATAATTTTTTTTTTGTATAATATATTTGAAACCATTTCTTTAAAAGGATGAAAAGAAGGCATTGTTCGTTTTTTTTTTTACGGATGACTAAAACTGCCTTCCAACTATATTTTGAGCACTATAATAGACAGACATTAAGATTAGCCAAACGTAAAGGTTAAAGTACTGTGTGGTCGGTCAGAGTGAGAAAGAAGCACTGAATGAGGAGTTAAATAATCTTGCAACAGAAATATCAAATCAAACAGTATGCATGCTGCAATATCTTATAAAACAATAAAAGGATAATATTTAATATTGAAAATCGTATTTAGTCGTCTTACTGCAAGGTAAACGAATATGGATTGATAAATGGAATCCAAATTTGCTATTGGTTTAAAGTTTAATTAATTATTATTTATATAAAAGCGAAATTTTTAAAACATTTATTTTATTATATATTTATTTATTGCTCATTTACAATTTTTGTACACGAATGACTACTGATAATAATATATTATAGAAAAAAATTGTTTCGATAAAAAAACTTAACTAAAAAAAGAATACATTCTACGTTCTATAATAAAGATATACGTATATATAAAAATATAATAAACCTAAATACAGTGAAAACAAAAAAAAAAACCCTTTTGTTTTAACAATTAAAAAATTAATAATATAAAATGAGATAAAAATGAAAAAAAAACAAATAATAATAATAATAATAATAATACCTTAGGAATCTCCCATCAATATCAAAATCGAAATTCATTAAAAATAAAAAAATTAATTTGATATAAAAATTATTTATTTTAGTTTCAATACATATGTACATGAAAATATCTTTTAGCCGTATGTAGGATATTATGTTTACCAGACTTTCAATGTTATGTGTTATATCAGCTGAAACAATATATTTATCAATAAATGATCTCTGATAGATGAGGAAAGTAAAGGGCAAGATATGAAGAAGTGTAAAATTTCGTCACTTTCAGTACAATTGTTATAAACCGGGCAGAACTGATCTATATTAAATTTAATATAAAGTCATTTATCTAAATGATCCTTCCTTTTTTTTTGTTTGACTTGAAATCTGAATGAAGTTGAAATGTTTCCAATCATTTTTTTTTTTTTAATAATTAAGAATCATTAGATTTTTTTAATTTAGACATTCACAACTATACTGCAATGATAATAAGTCAATATGTTACAAAATGTAGAGCATGAAAAACCTGTTAGGAGATGCTATCCCATGCAAGTAATTCCTAGAGCATTTTATTGTTAAATACAAGAAAGGTGGTCGCGGGGTCAGCGGCGTTTTAGCACTCTGGGAGTGTTGTTTTGGGGATGGAGGAGAGCCTTTGGGTTAGATGGGTTTGGATGGTTAGATATGGAGACATGGGATTTATTATAACAGGATTTTTATTAGCTGATAGACAAAAGAGATTTTAAAGGTAGGTTGGAAACATAGAAAAGAGAGTTAATAAGTGTGAGGATTTTTGATTGGAAGGATTGAATACGATAGGACTTTGGATGCTTAGTTGGAATGCTATGTCCAAAAAGGTGGTTATGATTGTGTCTGGTTTTCGAGAGAAAGTCGTGAGCGTCAGTCTTGAATCTAGAAAAATGTTTATATCGTCTGTTGCGTTCAAGTCCTTGTAATCTGGTATGTAGATTCCATGTGAATCATTTGACGAGATGAAGTTTTAAATATCTTACTTTGTCAAAACAGTTGTTATTATGGTCCTCTGGAGGAGGTTGGAAAAAAGACGAATCACTAGTAAAATTTATTTATACCCAGAATAGGGCATAAAGCTAATTATACTACTAATTTTTGACAATTTATTCATTATTACTGATAGACATTGAAAATAAAAAAAATCTGGTGTGAAACACTCACACAACTTTCTCTTACTCCAATTCTCCAAATTATAATTGACAGCTTTTATAGTTTGTGTACCAAATTTAATGAAATTCGTCGAAAACTGAAAAAAAAACTGTTCAGTAAAAGCGCACTTCCGGTTTACTAATTTTCTTGAAAGTCGGAATTTTGGCAACCCATTTATTTCTAACTAATTAAGTTTGGATGATAGAATTGTATAATCAACTAGGATACCACTTTGATGAAAATCTAACCCCACCTCTCCCCTAAAAGTGCCCTTAAAAGAACTTTCCCAGAGAAATGTTTTAGATAAAAGTTGTAGATCTTTGCATGTTTAGTTTATATACGAAATTTCAAAAATACTCGTCGGAGTCATTTTTCAGAAAATTGCGAAAAATTGAATAAATCATTTAGTAAAGTGGTAAAGTAAACGCACTTCCGGTTATCCGATTTTTTTGAAACTCGGATTTTCAACAACATATTTAATTCTAATTAACATTATTTAGATTATAGAATTGTCTAATAAACTGAAATAGCACTTTAGATGGAAACCTAACCCCACCCCTCCCCTAAAAGTGCCCTTCAGTGCATTTTCTCGGAGAAATGTTTCAAATAAAAGTTGTAGCTCTTTGTATGTGTGATTGATGTTTGAAGTTTAAAGAAAATCGTCGGAGCCATTTTTGAGAAAATCGCAAAAAAGTAAAAAATCCAACTAGTAAAGTGGTACTTCCGGTTGAGGAATTTTGACAGATAACGTAGTATCAGATCCCATAGTGATACCTAAACGGAATATCAAGTTTCAACTTTCTACGGTGTTTCGTTTTTGAGCTATGCTGTTCACATACATACATACATACACACACAGACCACATACACACACAGACCATTTGCTAAAAACCACTTTTTTGGACTCAGGGGACTTAAAAACGGATATTTCCGGTGAAAACTCGATATCGAAAATTTGACACGATTACAATACTTCCTCTTACTAGGAGTAAGAGAAAGTAAAAATGTATTGAATCACTTGTAGAACATACCATATTGATTCAGAAAAACATGGGGTGCGGGTTTTATGGGACCAGGCTCCTCTAGTTAGTATAGCTAGAAATATAGGTGGCTATACATACTTAATACCATGAAAGAAGATTCGACTTATTTGAGAGAGAAAAAAAATAAGAAGTGTAAAAACAATAAATAAATAAATAAATATAATTCATTTATTTTTACTTTGAAATTAATATTTTACAACCTAATAAATAAATGGGGAAAAAAACATTTAATTACAATTTTCTCCCGGCTACAAACTGCACAAGAAAATCTCATCGTAAAAGCTAATAATTTGAACTTTCCAAAGTTATATAAAAGATATTGGCAATCAAAGGCATTTAATTCAATTATAAACTCTCTTATTATCAGATTATCAACCAATATAAAAGTTTGATTGGACAAAATAATAAATGCCATTATTTTACCAATTTAAATTGTAATAATTTAAAACTTCTATTAACTGATCTGAATATATACAATTTTTAAAGTATAAATTAAAAATAAATTAAATTAAAAGTGTATTACATTAAGAGTAATTTAATATTGTTTGCTTATAAAGGAAAGTTTATGAAATCTACTGATTATCCACTTACAATAAGTATTGCCAATTTTAGATTTGTAAATTTGTAAACATTTTCTAATTAATTATTTAATATTTTTCAATAATTTCTAATTATTGTAATGGTTATATCAGATCCTTATCCTTATTTTATTTATCCAGCTTTTTAATCGGTGTCTGACCAGAAATAACATGTTATCAAGTTTATTTTCGTATAAGTAAATCGTCGTAGATTTACTAGATTCGTAGAAGAACCATTCAACTAGGAACTACACAGACCCTAATAAACGTAAAGATATATAATAGAATAAATATTTTTCTGTTGAACAAATTTTCCACAGCAAGCTTTGGCAGCTTCATGTTGCTGACGCCAGCCGCTTCAGCGATGTTGCTTCTTTCATAATATTGCCCCACTGCTTTTTCGCATAGATGGCCCTATTGGTATAGGATACGGAGAAGGGGTTTCTGCCTTCAGACACCAAACTGCCACCTAGAGCTACAAAAAATCGTAAAAACTTGGCAATTTCAGAGCTTAAGTGAATCCAAAAACAATTCCCCAAATTGTGTAAACGCAACCTTCTACAAGTAAAAAACAATGAAGAGTTAAATCATAGTAGGCTTATTTTTGTTGCCTCTAACCGGTTTCGGATTCTCATACGTAATCAAAGTAAGATTATCAAGTTCGTGTAGAGAGTTGACTTCAGCTTCATGTTTCTGGCATACACTACATTCCTGATAGTGAAGCCAGGCAACTGTTTGACAACTCTGACGATTGATGAGAAACTGAAATCGGTCAGTACCAACCAAAAGGATCTAGGATGTTACCCAATCACATTTTCAGTAATCAAAAAAGTCAGGAAATAAGTATAAGCGGCATTCAAGAGACTAATAACAATTACCGATACAATAAAAGATTGTTTACAATATAAAGTATAAAACCGTAAATAGTTTAAGAACTTGGCGTTGATTTTGGAAGAGGAAGGAGCAAGGGCTGAAAAGAAATCAACAGGCGTGGACTGTAATCCGAATTTTACACTCAGTGTTGTAGAATAAAAGCTTCCTTAAAAAAGAATGTTCTAATAAATAAATAATTATCAAGGGTATTCTCCTTTATAGTGCTGAAACCTAGACCACAAATCACAAGTGTTTTTTTTTTTAAGATAAGGGTCGTGAAAATAGATTGTTGGAGACGGTCTTACGAAAGACTCGAAGGGATAGAATGAGATACGAAGATATCAGATATGAAAAGGGACTGGAAAAGAGATTAGAACAAAAGAAATTTGAGATCATATGGACAACTTAGGAGATGGTTCCCCGGTAGATGCCCATAAATAATTAAAGAATGGACCGCCCAGAGAAATCGAAGAAGAGCAAGACCACCTTTTGACCTAAGTGCAACCCAGTGTAGGAAATCGCTGAATAAGTAAGTGAATCTAAAACAAAACTCAGTGAGTACAGCAGGGTAAATAACAAATTACAAACAAAATATAAATTAGGATGTATTTGTAATTGCTCTTGCAGTTTTATTAGTTTTTATTTAATGAATTAAAGGAGTAGTTTAAGCTATTATTTGTACATTTGGGTAATTGTACGAATCGTCATTAATAACAACTATACGTATCTTCCTTTCTTTTACAATCTATTCTGTTTTACTTATTGACGTCCTGGTTAATTTTTTATTATAACTTTGACACTTTACCTGATTCAAATGTCGCAATAAATTTTACGAGTTGGACCTATCAATTCAAGAGTAACTACGATAAAAATAGTTATAAATAGTAATTCAATTTTAAATGAAAATTATAAATTATAAGAGTCCATTGCCACCCTTAGAGTTTTTCTTCCCAGAAGCCTGTACAGCTCAATGTCCAGTAATACAACTGGTGAAAGTGTTTCCTAAAACGTAGAATACTATCTGGAAGACGGTAGTGCAGTAACTAGCCTCCGTGTGCCATTCGCCATAGATATTCACGCGCCGTAAAAATGTGTAATATATATATAGTTACAAATCCTAAATTCCTTACAAAATTAAATAAATAATGAAAAGACATTCTTCTTGGTCAGAGGCCGTTTTTTACACTTACCTAGTAAATATCACTTAATGATATGGTTTTCTACTTTTTTAGTTAACTACTATCTAACTCTGTCAAAGAGTTACAACATGCAATAGCTTGCAATAAGTAATCAACTGTCTTCAAGAGTTCTCTTCAAGCTAGCAATCAGCTAATCGACTATTTGAACAGCCAATAGTTCCAACTAGCCGCATACATCATTCTATGTTTCCAATAACGCTCTTCACTTGGCCATTCACTTATCTCTACATACTCATTTTCCTTACACAGTTTGGCTAAATATAATTTTGTGGCTACACGTGTTATTATTTATTTCAACAACATTCGCCGTGTCCTGCCGCCGCTATATCAGACACGTAAAACTGAGTGAATTAAATTCAAGTAAAATTCCGTCTCTCCAAGACTGTAGGGGTAGTGAACCCCCACCACTCATCCACTCTAGCGGAGAGAAACAGCCCCTCTCGCACAGAGAGGAGAGGTTCGGCCAGTGGATATATATATATGAGAGAGAGACAGTAAAAGATCATTCTGTTCAATTCAGTCTAAACTCTAAAGTGTAAAGTCCCTGACAGTCAGTTATATATATACACATATCAATTATATATCTTAAACCAATCTTAAGGTGTTTATCTATCATCATCAACAACCAACATCTCCTCACAACACCCTTACAAAGACAGAATAAAATTAAAAAGCGATATGAAACACTAATATTTCTTATTGCTAATGTGTAATTCTCACACTTCCAATAAACGAATTTTCTTCAAAGTTGGAGCTATTACTAAATGTGTATTTATCGCCATCAATATTATACAGGCGATTGAATAGTATAATACAATCAATGGGCATTTTTTACGTCCTCAGCAGCAGATTCTCCTGGATCTTCATAAATCCAATTTTTTCAGAAAAATATTATTCAAATAAAAATGATAGATCATCATGTCTTCTTACAATTAGCTCTCAGAGGAGGCAATCAATATATGGGTATTGGAAGGAGAAATTAAAGAGACTAGGGGCTAGTCCAGTCCGCCAATTAGTCTCATTCAAACGCCATTCGAAGAACCATCAACACTCTCCACCGTCGTTCTTACACCGCCACTCTGCCAATCAGTCTGTCATTCTTTTTTTTCACGCTCTCCTAAAGTCCTTACTTACTTACTTACTAAATGGCTCTACAGCCCAATGTGGGCCCTGGCCTCCTCGATAACTTTTCGCCAGACCTTCCTGTCGCTCGCCTTCCGTTTCCAGTTGTGGACACCAACAGCTCCAATGTTCGATGTTACATCATCGATCCACCTTTTTCTGGGACGACCTCTTCTCCTTAAGCCCATCACTGCCGAGTATAAGAGTTTTTTTGGCATCCGCTTTTCATCCATTTGCTGAACGTGTCCTAGCCAATCCATGCGCCTTAATTTAATAAAGCGTACAATGTCAATTTGATTGAACATTTCCGCTAACTGGTGATTTTTCCTGGGTCTCCAGACACCCTCAACCAGGACCGGGCCGAATATCCTTCTTAATATCTTTCTTTCGGCGACCAGTAGCTTTTCATATCTGAGGCCCTCAGCACCCACGTTTCAGCAGCATAAGTAATCACGGGCCTTATGAGGGTTTTATATAGTTTTATTTTCGTAGTTTTTGACAGAAGAGAGGATCTGAATAATTTTCTATTTGCAAAATAAGCGCGGCTACCAGCCATAATACGTTTATTTATTTCATTGGAGAGTTTATTCTCGGCGTTTATCTCTGTCCCAAGATAAGTAAATGCTTTAACTGCTTCAAAGTATCCCTTTATCTCGATATATCGAGGTGCTTTATTTGCTTTTGTGCTGATAACCATGTATTTAGTCTTATTTTCATTTATTAGAAGTCCTTTGCGTCTTCCGTCCTCTTCCAATTTTGTAAAGATCTTTCAGGGCTTCCACATTTCTTGCTATAAAACAAACATCATGAGCATATGCACATATTTGTTGTGACTTGGACAAGATACTTCCCAGATATCTAAACCGACAATTACACTGTGGAGAATTAAATTGAATAATGTAGCAGAGAGTGCATCTCCTTGCCTTACGCCGGTAGTAACTGGTAAACTCCTACTCAAGCTACCGCCGATACAAACTTTGGCGCGACTCTCACTAATTGTCATTTTAATTAATTTTATCAGTTTACTAGGGATTAATTAAAAAGCTGCAGTGCGGAAATTATCTTTTCTCTAAATATGCTATCAAATGCTTGACGAAAGTCAATGAAAAGTACATGCAAATCTATTTGATATTCCCAGCACTATTCAAGAATTTGCCTCATGACAAATATCTGATCCGTAGTTCCTCGGCCACGCCGAAATCCACATTGATAATCGCCTAGTATATGTTCACTCTCCACCGTCCTTCTTACACCGCCACTCTGCCAATCAGTCTGTCATTCTTTTTTTTCACGCTCTCCTAAAGTCCTTGCAATGCTTATATTATCATATAATATAAATAGTGCTGACAATAAGTCAAAATTATCTCAACATAAGATTTTTTTCTTCTGGACAACCCCCCAAAACATCCGCTACAGTATTCATTCATAATTAGTTTAAAGAAACAGAACTATTTTAAGATAATTGCAAAACAAAACAAAAAAACAACAAAATTTATTTGATTAAGTTGTACTTCCGGTTGAGTGATTTTTTATTTTTTTGGACGGAAACTTCCTTCCAATTCTCTGGAAATGCTTAAACGAATATCGAATTTGAACTGCTTGCAAATTTCGATTATTATATTATGGTACACTTACAGACATATAAATACGTCAATAACTTGAAACTAAAAGGAAGCGAGAGCACAAAATTATGCTGTATTAGCTCAATGGCAGCTTGCTTGAATTGGAATATGCATATTCCTGTCTATTAGTAATTATCTCTCACTAAGTGCTTCTAAAACTCACACGCCGGTGGGAGACTATGTTCCCCTGTAAACCGGTCAATGATCATAGATGTCGAAGCGACTTTAAAAAAAAAAAAAAAAAAATCTGGTGTGAAACACTCACACAACTTTCTCTTACTCCAGTTCTCAAAATTATAATTAACAAATTTTATAG
This sequence comes from Triatoma infestans, assembly GCA_011037195.1. Lineage (NCBI taxonomy): Eukaryota > Metazoa > Arthropoda > Insecta > Hemiptera > Reduviidae > Triatoma > Triatoma infestans. Next base: position 57,286 of record JAAEAF010013980.1, read on the forward strand.
TTTGTGTACCAAATTTAATGGAATTCGTCGAAAACTGGAAAAACTGCCCAGTAAAAGCGCATTTGGTTTACTAATTTTCTTGAGACTCGGAATTTTAGCCATCTATGTATTTCTATGATGGATGATAGAATTGTATAATCAACTATGATAGTACTTTAAAGAAAAACATAACCCCTCTGCTCCAAAAATGCTCTTAAATGAATTTTCCCGGAGAAATGTTTTAAATAAAAGTTGTAGATATTTGTCTGTTTAGTTTATATACAAAGTATCAAAAATATTGTCGGAGACATTTTTGAGAAAATCGCGACAAAGGTGAAAAAAATCATTTAGTAAAGTGGTAATATAAACGCACTTCCGGGTATTCGATTTTTTTGAAACTCGGAATTTCAACAACATATTTAATTCTAATGAATATTATTTAGATGATAGAATTGTTTAATAAACTGGAATAGTATTTTAGTTAAACCTAACCCCAACCCCTCCACCATAACTGCCCTTAAATGAATTTTCCCAGAGAAACATTTCAAATAAAAGTTGTAGCTCTTTGTATCTATAATTGATATATGAAGTATGAAGTAAATCGTCCGAGCCATTTTTGAAAAAAACGGCTAAAAAATAAAAAAACCAACAAGTAAAGTGGTACTTCCTCCTCCCGTCCCCGTGGGGCGATCCGAGTCCCCCTCCAACAGCCTTCCAAGCCCCCTTAACTTGTGCCAAGCCGCCCTCATTCCAATGCCCCAACACCCGCTACTTTGCCTCCCATCCCTTGCCTCCCCCCTCTGCATCCTACCCTCCCTCTCCATCCCCTCAATCCCCCTTCCAAAGAACCCACGGTCCCCCCTATGTCTAGCCTCAGCCTTAGTGGCTTCCTCCCCCCTGGTCACCAGTCCCTAAAATCCAACACCCCCATTAAACTCCCCCAACCAAAATTGGTCCCGACTGGGTGATCCTGGAGTCATCCCTCACGTCCCCCACCAAGTCCGTACTTCACGCTGCTGGCCCCGGTGGCCCCTCCCCCTGCCATTCCCATGGGCCCAACCACCTTCCTAAAACCAACCAATCCCCCTCCGTCAACCCACATAGCCCTCCCTCCCCTAGTTGCCGTCCGGTTTTTTTCACCATAATCGTGTGATGAATTTTTTGACAGATGACCCACTGTCTGATGCCATCATGATACCTAAACGGAATATCAAGTTTCAACTTTCTACGATTTTTTCATTTTTGAGCTATGCTGTTCACATACGCTCACACACATACCTCAAAACGGATATTTCCGGTGAAAACTCGATAACGAAAAATTGGCACGATTACAATACTTCCTCTTACTAGGAGCAAGAGAAAGTAAAAAAATCTGGTGTAAAAAATGCTTAGTACTATTAATAAAATTATATATTAAATGACCTATATTTTCTTTACACTTTAATTTTTACTCGTTTAGAAAACAGTGGTGGTGGTGGTGGTGGGGGGGGGGATAAGTACCTAGCCAGATAGCAGTAGAATGATTACACTTTAGTCCAAAAGAGAGCGTCAATAATATTTATCAAACATTATTTGAAATTTAAAGTCGCAGATTCCTTAGAAATTCCTAAATTAATTTTTTTATTTTATTTTAATTTTCTTCAATTTCTTGTACAGTCTTGGAGAAAAAGTGTCGATCCTATGTTTCTGTGATGTCCCATCTATAAGAGAATTAAATTAAACAATGTACCCTAAGGAGATGCTAACTGATTGATTGCTGAAGAACAAATATCTAATACTAGATATTTGAATTGTGAGTGTAAGTTGATTTCCAATAAAGTAGGAACATTTTACTTTCCCTTCCTGTGTTGTAAGAGGAAATAACACTATCGTGTTCCAATTTTTCCTAATTGAATTTATACCGGAAATAGAAATTTTGAGTATTCAAATTTCAAATAGTTCAATTTTGTTCAAATTTGGAATTTTTAATGACTTTCAATAATTGGCCTTAGATTTTTATATTTAATGTATTTTTGAGGAGTACACTTACGGTTTTTTTACCGATATGTAGATTTCCTGAATGTGACTACAAGCAACGCTTCTGTCAGACCCCAGTTACATTAAAGATAAGTCTAACTCATAATTTTCCATAATCCTTCTAATATCAATTTATCTGGGTAAAAGTTTCAAATAATATAGGTTTATAAAATATTCCTTTTTTTACTTTCTCTTACTTCCTCTTAGTAAGAGGAAGTATTGTAATCGTGTCAAATTATCAATATCGGTGTTTTCACAGGAAATATCCATTTTGAGGTCCCCTTAGTCCAAAAAAGTGGTTTTTAGTAAATATGTGCGTGTGTGTGTGTGTATATATATGTGAACAGCATAGCTCAAAAACGAAAAACCGTAGAAAGTTGAAAACTTGATATTCCATTTAGGTGTCACAATAGGATCTGACAGTATGTTATCTGTTGAAATTCCTCAACCGGAAGTACCATTTTACTATTTTTTTTTTACTTTTTGCGTTTTTCTCAAAAATGATTCCGACGATTTTCTTTAAGCTTGGTATATCAACCACACATACAAAGACCTACAACTTTTATTTGTAACATTTCTCTGGGAAAGTTCATTTAAGGGCAGTTATGAAGGAGGGGTGGGGTTAGGTTTTATCAAAAGTGCTATTTCAGTTTTTTAGACAATTCTGCCATCTAAATAATGTTAATTAGAATAGAATATGTTGGTGAAACTCCAAATATGAAAAAATCGGATAACCAGAAGTGCGTTTACTTTACCACTTTACTAAATTGTTTTGTCTCTTTTTTTGAGATTTTCTCAAAAATAGCTCCGACGATTTTCTTGAAACTTCGTATGTATACTAAACATACAAAGATCTACAACTTTTATTTAAAACATTTCTCTGGGAAAATTCATTTAAAGGCCCTTTTTGGGAGGGTTGGGTTTGTTTTTTTTCCTCTTAAGTGCTATCATAGTTGATTATACAATTCTATCATCTAAACAATATTAATTAGAAATAAATAGATGGCCAAAATTCCGATTTTCAAGAAAATTAGTAAACCGGAAGTACGCTTTTACTGGACAGTTTTTTTTTTTTCAATTTTCGACGAATTTCATTAAATTTGTTACGCAAACTATAAAATTTGTCAATTATAATTTTGAGAACTGGTGTAAGAGAAGGTTGTGTGAGTGTTTCATATCAGATTTTTTTCTTAAAGAAAATTTTTGGAAACTTTAACGATAAAATTATGAAACACTGAGAAAGTTAATAGTGTTTTGCGATTTTCTCGTAAATGATACCAACCGATATTCTGTAAACTGCTTGTACTATCTTTATACACAAATACCTATCAAATCGTATTTGAAAATGTTCCCGTGAAAATTGATTTTTATTGGAAGAACCATAATGTTAAGCTTTTCTGTATAATAAAGTACAATATTAGATAAAATTGTATTCAGCATAATGTATGGTTCTACCATATTATTCAGTATTATTATGCATTAAAAAACATTTCTGGAATTCCAAATTTGATGTAAATCAGTGCGAGTTTACGTAATAATTTATGGTTTTATGCTAAGAATATAAATACAAGATCAATTCGGTAAATAAACATAATTAAGTCTACTGAACTGTTTCTTTTGAACACTTATAATATAAGATTTTTTATGTCAGTTATCATTAATTAATTAATTACACTCTGTTTAGATATATCTTTGTATAAGTGTGACAACACTGGTAGCTTCTTCTCTGGAACTGATAATTATTGGTACAAATGTTTATTAATATATTATTATTATTTATTTATTTATTTATTTGTTTTCGGGGAATTCCCCATACAAATAAAGTCAGGGAATACATTTTATCTACTTACTTATTTACATACATTATAGCAAAAGCAAAATAAAAGAAAAAAATAAAATAAATAAAAGAGTACCTGCTTACAAATAACATAGAATAAGTAAGTAAAATAGAAAGCAGCATAAAGTGAAAATAAGCTTCCTTAGAAAATTTAAACATAAACTAGAAATTAAAATGAAGTAAATAGCATGTAAAGTAAGAACAATTATAAAAGCAAAATGAAAGAAACTAAAACATAACATGACATAAAAATTATGATTATGATTCATGAAAAAATTATGATTTTGAAATGAAAAAATTATATAATTATAAAGATTATTAAGATGAATTAATATAGTTTTATTAGCAACTATTTTAATCACTAAAATTCTATAATTAAAAAATCACTATAATTCTATAATAAAAAATTATAATTATGATTATAATTTGGGTTCTGCTTACAGCAATCATTTAATCCTTTCTACTAGTGGCGCAATATCTGTATATAAATTAATTTATGTATGTTACCCAATTTTAAAGTAGTAATTTGGCTCGGGTAGTGACACTCTAACAAGGCAAAATTATCATTGAAATGACTAAAAAATTGTGTTAAATCATTTTAAGGCAATTTATGATATAATAGAATAGGTTTCTGATATGGGATTCATTGTTTGTGGAGAGAATATTGGGAAGGTAGTTTATTGAAGTGGAGTTGACGAAAGGGATGTAGTGATTACGTATGGGAGAGTAGATAGGGTAGGTAACTATTAAATGGTGGAGATCTTCTAAAGAGTTAAAATTACAAACAGAGCAAATTTCCAGGGGGTTAATTAAAGTAAACAGAATTCTTATAAGTTATTTTGATTTGATGTTTACCAGACAGTTTTAATTGGGTGAATATTTATTTATTAATATAAAACGCTTCTTTTATTTTTTTAATAATTTAGGAACATTATTTTCAGTGTCTTATTATTTTAGTGGAGGCATAATTAAATGTGTGTTGTGATAACTGTGTATAATTGTTTAGGGCGTAGTATTTTTAGCGTTTACCCCATACGTAAATAAAAACTATAGATTATAGTTATACCATTCTTGTCAAAAGCAGGTTGATTAAACCGGGGAAGCAAGCGACAAGATTCCCGCCACTCATCAGCGTACGGTTGCTGTTGCCTGCTTTCTCCGTATGCTGACGGGCCACGATCTATTACAGAAGCACCTCCACCGTATAGGGAATGTTGACAACACCCCCTTTGCACCGCGTGCGCCGGGAAAGACATGACAGGAGAGCATTTAGCTTGTCTGCTCTTTACTAAGAAATGTTACTCCATCTGCAAATTCTACTACCAGTTTAATAAAATTATAAAAATTGCCAAACTTACTTTAAACTTGCGCTCATTTCCTCTATTAAAAATATATGTTTAGTACATGACCCAGGGCAGAAAGATGGTAATTGTACTTTGTAGTCCAAAAAATAGCGCTAATAATATTGAAAAATCCGAAATAATTTTTGAAACTTAACGTCACAAATTCCTTACAACGACCGTAAACTAAATTTTTTCCAAAACAGAAAATCAAAATGTTACGTGTATTTTTACTGTGCAGTCAACTTATTCCAAGCTGAAAGAAAATCCTTATAATCGTTTTCTCGGCAATTGTAAAAAAAATGAAACTTATATAAAAGTGTAGGTTCTGTTATTGCAATTGACGAGATTATGTTTTACAATCGATTTGTATGCATTACGGAATATACTGACACTTAAGATGTTATTTTCTTTTGTACTAACCAGTTATTGACCACTCAATGCTAGTAAGGTTCAAACCATGTTTAGATAAAAGTAACCAATAGTTATTAATTTTATTATTTCGTTTTAAAAATAACCTCCCCACTTAGCGGGTTCAATATCTGGGATCAGTTTAAACAAAAATACTAATAGATAAGATTGAGAGTAATATCATGAATGTATAATTAGAATTGCAGAGTGGCACATAATATAACATCCCCCACCCCTCTTGAAAAGAAAAATTATGCTGTAATATTGTATCTGATGGCAGAGAGAGACGCGTATAGATTTTCTAATTCTATCTTTTGTAGCTTTTTCTTCCAGATCTCTTGATTGTAGTGCCGTTATAAGTCTAGAAACTGTTGCTCGAATTTCCCCCAAAAATAAATTCACACGGAAACCTAATTCAAAACCCACTGTGATAGTAGGTCTTTGTATGTATGGATAGTATAACAAGTTTAATAAAATTCGATGCAGTCTTTATGGTGAAAGTCGCCAAAATAACTGTTTAGTAAAAACGCACTTCCGCTGAAGCAATTTTTCTTTCAAATTGCTATTTTGGTATTTAATTTCATTGTAATTAATATTTAAAGTATGATAGAATGATAGAATGATAAACAGAAATAATAATAGAGATAAACAAAACCCAACCTCTCCCCCGAAACCCTATTTAAATGACTTTTCTCGGAGAAATATTACAAATAAAAGGTTCTTTATATGTGTAGTTGATGATTTTCAAGTACAAAGTGAATCTTTGGATCCATTGTTGAGAAAATAAAAGAACTCCAAAATCCATTCATTAAAGTCTTAATTTATGGCTGACTGAATTTGATCAAAACCTTATTGGTTTTAACCCTTTGCATCGGATTCCATGTTAGCACTTAAATTAAATATCAAGTATGAACTTTCTGTGACTTTCTGTGTTTTTTTTTTGAGTTACCAAACACAAAGATCAATTTCTTAAAAATAAGTCTTTTTTAGACTCAAGGAATCTAAAAACATATAAAATCCGGTGAAAACTCGATATCAAAAATCTGACAAGATCGAAATGCATTAAAAGATAGTAATAATATTATGGAACCCTGTATTTGTTTTCAAAATAGTCTGCTATTTTTATCTGCATAAAATAAATTTCAAAAAATGAAATGATTGACAACGAGCACTTTTTTTAAATTTAAATTAGAATTATTTCATAGAAAATTGACACGCTTGTGGAGACTGTGTCTGGAGGAGGAAGAGGAGGAAACGGCCCACCACCTGTTTTTTGATTGTGTAGCAAAAACCAAATTGCGACACGAAACCTTTGGTGCATTTCGTCCAAGGGAGATAGTAACGCAAAAAGATCTAGTGGTGAAAGCCTTTAAACTCCTTAGGAACGGAGGATTCACGTACTAGAAAATCGGGGATGGCACAATAAGCCTATGTTGACTGCGGTGCCGGGATATAGCCCAGCCGAAGGTGAAATGTAATCTTTTATAAATTGTGATGACAAAAATTAGTTTTTTTTTTTTAATAAAAACTTTAATTGGCTTCATTTTTAGTAATGAAAGTCAATGAACGGTTTTTTAATGGTTTCTATTGATCACCTGGAGCAAACAGTCTTTGCGGCTAAACTTGCGATCAACAAATTATGGTCTGAATTTATATGTCAGGATCTGATCTCTTTGCCAGTAAAATTTGGGTTTTTTAATTCCATTGTCCGTTTTATTCTTTGCTATGCATGTCAATTCTGGGGTTATCAGCGGTATGATCAAATCGAGAAAATCCAACGTTTTTTTATCAGAAAATTATTCGCTTTACCTTGTGGTGCACCAAATTACATGATCTATATAGAGACCGGGGTTGATCTTCTATTCCTATATACTCTGAAACTGCACTTTAACTATATCCTAAAGGTGATGAAGTGTCCTGATCATAGATATGTCAAGATAGTTGCCTTTGAGGTCATTAACAGCAATATTCTTTGGTTCAACCAGTGGAATACATTATCATCCGCCCATCTGTCAGATTTTAATTTTTCTGTAGATAATATTTCCGTGTGGCCCTCTTTTTGTTCAGAACTTATTAATAAAATTAAGGAAGGTCATCAACTGGAGATTTTGGAGCGCGCTCACTCTAACACCAGTTTTGTACTTTATAAATCCTTGGATAGAAATTTTGATTTGTTTAATTTTGCCATAAACAAGAACACGAGCGAGCTATCTTTGCGAGAATTATGATGGATGTTTAAATTTAGAGGGTGAGCTCTTGTATTTGAATTTTATTCCTTTCATAGAGAAGGAAAATGTACTCTGTTCAATGTGTTAAAGAAGATACTGTTCATTTCATGGCAGAGTGCACTGTTTTATCTAAATTTAGAGTTTTGTATCTCGGTAATCCTGGTTTGACAACAGCCCAATTGATTGAGATGTTAAATTTTCCTAACCGCAAAGTTATTCAATACACTCGCACTTAGTGGAAGTATCGCCAATATCTAATTGAGCAATTTAATTTTTAGCTTTCGTTATAAATATTTGCTTTAATTTTATAACGTACTAATTCTATACATATAGCCATGTGGAATATAGACAGTAGAAGCTTATAGCAGTGGATATTATTATTTATCATCATATATTCACTGGTTCCATTATTACACTCATTATTAATTTTTCTACTTTACTTTTCTGTATAATTAATTTTTTTGTTTTTACATCAACCTCCAGCAGACGTATTTTTCCATGCTGTACAGTGCTTATTTAATTTTGCTATTTTGTAAATATTTTGAAAATAAAGTACTATTATATTATTATTATTATTATTATTATTATTATTATTATTATTATTATTATTATTATTATTATTATTATTGATCAGATATGGGTAATGACCGCGGATAGGAATATAAGCCTGCTGAAGCCCAATTAAAAGCAAGAAAATAGAACTGGAAAGGAGATAATAGTGTTGTTTATGGATGAATATTCTTGATAGGAAATCCGCAAAGAAGTTGCCTGTTGGCCAATCCTTGGAAGAGATCAGAGTGATAAAATAAATGGAGGCAAAATATGGCTGGAGATGTATGAGAAAGAACCAGCTAGCTCAGACTTCATATCTCATTAGGAAACACCATAGAAATCTGTTCGAAGATTTCGATGAAAACAGCAAGGAAGTGCAATTTTAGTCATTCCCCCCCCCACGATTTTCTTCAAAACTTTTCTCTTTAAACTAGGTTATATATTATTAAAAATATACTGTAGGTTTATTTTGAAAAAACAACATCTTTTTCATTAAAACTGGTTTCAGAGCATTCTACGGGAGCTGCGAAGAATTAAGTTTTCCTTTTAAACTTCAAAATTAATATCAGTTATATTGATTAACATCAGTAAATCATACAAAGAAACGTTAAATGTATTGTATTTTTACTTTCTTTTATTGCTGTAAGAAGGAAGTATTGTAATCGGGTCAAGTTTTCGACATCGAGGTTTTTCTAGAAATAAACGTTTTAAAGTCTCCTGAGTCTGAAAGAAATGTTTTTTAGAAAATGGTTTCATGTGCGTTCACATGTGTATGTGGACAACAGAGCTCAAAAACAAAAATAATCGCAAAGTTCATACTGGATATTCCGTTTGGGTATTAACATGGGAACCGCGACTGGAACATTTATCTGACAAAATTCCTAAACTAAAAAAGTACCACATAATTGAATGAATTTTTCAATTTTTTGCGATTTGCTCAAAAATAGCTCCAACAATTTACTTTAAACTTATTAGCGCATCAACTATTTTAGGAAAATTCATTTAGTAGGTTTATGGAGGAAGGTAGGGTTATGTTTCCCTCTAAAGTGATATTTTAGTTTTGTATACAATTTTATCATCTATATTAGATTAACTGGAATTATAGTTTGTTGACTAAATTCCGAATTTCAAGAATACCCGTTGACCGAAAGTGTACAGATTTTTTCGGTTATAAATGATTTTCTCTACAAAAACATAGATGGATTTCATTAAATTTGAAATACTAAGTATGAGTAACAGTCCTAGTTATATAATCCGAGTATCAGAGATAATTTCCGTAATAGCCCGTTTCTTTTTGTGGTCATCGACCGGTTTCGGGTGTTCGCCCATCATCAGGATGTTTTTGTCAAAACAGTATGATAACATAGATTTGCACAGAGCAAATTTAGTTGATACTGTGATGGATGAAGGAAAGGATTTTGAGTTTCGGTCTTTTTTTAACCAAAAATAAAAAAAACTTAAATTTTTGCCAACGTTTCGACAAATATATTGTCTTTTTCAAGGCATAAAAAATAAAAAATATAAAAACTAATAAAAAATCTTTAAAACATATCCAACTTGAAAACTTATGTAAAATTTAGAACTAAAAAGTTGAGAACACCTCAACAACACAGAGAAAAGTGAAAAAATAAACGTTAAATCGTTTATTTTTTCACTTTTCTCTGTGTTGTTGAGTGTTCTTGAGTTTTCAAGTTGGATATGTTTTAAAGATTTTTATTAGTTTTTATATTTTTTATTTTTTATGCCTTGAAAAAGACAATATATTTGTCGAAACGTTGGCAAAAATTTAAGTTTTTTTTTATTTTTGGTTAAAAAAAGACCGAAACTCAAAATCCTTTCCTTCATACAAGTAACGGTCGAGAAGAATCTTCCATA
>JAAEAF010013981.1:0-164719 GCA_011037195.1 Triatoma infestans
TTTCGGACACCTTTGGTGTCCTTCCTCAGGAACTACAAATCAAAAAATATTATGATAAAATTAAAACATATAACAATTAAACAATATTAGAAAGATATGATACTAACCACCTATTCACCACCCATTCCAACCACCTGACGCGACTTCTTTCTCAATCCATCCACATTAACCTCAACCCTAACTCTATCAACTACAAAAAAGACAAGGACGTCATTACCTCTTCTTACAACATTTTCCGCTTCCTCAAAAAAGCCCCCCCTCCCCCCACACACATTAAATTACACATACCAATTTCTATACTTTCCACTCATTTTCTAGTTTATTTATATCCACTTATTTCTCTTACAATCACTAATTGATTTGTTTTTCACACTACCACTCTTCATATTTCCCAACTTGGAAACAATTTCCCTTCTCTGTTACAAGCATACCTTACTCTACAACCAAACAATAACCTCCTCCAACATTTAACTCTCCATTCTTCCTTAACAGGTATCATATCTTTCTAATATTGTTTAATTATTGTTATATGTTTTAATTTTATCATACAATTTTCTTTATATCCATATTTTCTGTTTTGTAGTTCCTGAGGAAAGACACCAAAGGTGTCCGAAACGTCGAATAAACTTTTTAAAAAATAAAAAGTTTCTTCTTTGGCCCCAGCCAACTAATTTTTTAGCTTGTTTATTTTTACATTCTCGTTCAGTTGCCATACTGGCTGCGCTCGAATGATTAATACCAGAACTCAAATATAAAAAAGCATTACTTTACTCTCTTTTGATAAATAACTTAGTATTGTTCGAATTCAGGGGACCTCAAAACATGTACTCTCTATGAAAACTTGACTTTTTTACTACTGCAGAAAGTGAAAGTAAAAAAAAACACTTTGATAATTAGAATAACTTAGTGATAGGGGATAGCACCGCCCTGTCCGCAAGGTTAGTTGCTGTAGTAAGACGTGGGTGTTTTAATTAATTAATTTTGGAAGTGGCCCAATATATGTATTTTGACTCAAGTACCATTGTGTTGATACAAGCATTCAAATTTTAATATTAACTTATTTTTAGTTAGATTTCTTTTTGTTTTTGTTAAGAGGAAGTATTGCAATCGTGACAAATTTTCGATATATAGTGTTCATCGGAAAAGTCCTGTCTCAAGGTCCGAAGGAGTCAGAGAAAGTGTTTTTAGAAGTTGGTCTGTCTGTGTGTGGTGCAGCCAGCATAACTCCAAATTGAACAGTCGACGAAAGTTCAAACTTGATATTTCGTTTAAGTTCCACCAGGCGACCTGACAATAAGGTTTTGGCCAAAATCGATCAACCGGAAGTACCACTTTACTGAATGTTTTTCCACGAGTTCAGCAGGAGATATTGGACCCCTCTGCCGCAAATGCGGTAGAGAGAACGAAACACCGGCACATGTGCTCGGAAATTGTCCACACAATATGCTCCTCGTGACTAGGCGGCATCACAGGGTCAAGCACGCGATCGCAGAGTCTCTTAGGGCTCTTGATTATACCTGCTTTGAGGAAGTGTACGCTGTTGATGATGAGGGCTCTGCGCGATATGCAGATATAGTGGCCTTTAAAAGGGACAGGAGACTAGCGTACATCATTGATCCGACGGTGCGTTATGAAAATAACGATCCACAGCAGGGGGATAAAGTCGACTCAGAAAAGCGTGCCATTTATAGCAAATGTATTACATATCTCTTCGAGAAGAATAGAGATATGTTTGGGGAACGGGACTATAAAGTGCGTGGTATATGGTTCGGTGCTCGGGGGACTATTCCAAAGAAAACGGTGGAATTCTGGGACGAGGTCGGTATAGACCCGAATATATTGCCGAGGCTAACGGAGGAGATTATATAGACTCTCTAGCCATCATTAACCACCACATCTACAGTTAGACTTTGCGCACACACTTCTGTTGTCGAAAAGTGGAAGACAATAACAAAACAAAATTATCTGTTTCATGATTTAATCTGTGTAATAATGTATTGTTTCCTCTTTCTTTGTTTATGTCAGTTCGATTGATTGGTAAGCTGTGTGTTGGCAACTTGACATTGTCGAGCAGCCCCACTGACAATTCTTTACGAATAAAGTGTTTCTCTCTCACTTTGTTGCGATCTTGACGAAAACCGCCTCAACAATTTTCTTTAAACTTAATATTTTGAGTACACATTTAATGAGCTACACCTTTTGATTGAAACATTCCTCAGAGAAAATTCATTTAAGGGAAGTTTTGGCGGCGGGGTAGAGTTGGGCTTTCCTCTAAAGTGCTACTCCATGTTTCTGAAAGATTTCATCCTATATCATATTAATGTCAATTCGATTGAAGAAAATTGAATGACCGGAAGTGCGGCTTTATTGAACATTTTTTTCATTTTCTCCGAATTTCTCCATAAAAACACCGAAAACTTGGTCTACTAACATTAATAGACACATCATCACTTTTGATTGAAAAAGTCAAGTTTTTCTGAAAAAAATCATTCAAGTGGAATTTTGTGAAAGGAGGTCAAAAAAGACCTTCTATAATGTTTAGATTCTCTAATTCTTGTAAATAGAAAGCAACTAAATATCTACTAGGAATTATATGTTTGACGAGAATTAGTCAGTAATTGTGTAAATTGCAGTAACACCAACATTACCATCCGGTCAACATTAACTTTTTACAGGAAATATTATATTTTGAGGTCCCCCCCTGATTAAGAAAATATGCTTGTTGCGAAAGTTCAAAAAATATATACTTATATGATTAAAGTGGACCGCGTTTCTCTGTAATACTATATATGCGTATGTGGTATAATTAGCTTATAAGTATATTAGCTTACCTTTTGTCCTCTTGCTCGCGGTAGGTCAGGATATGAATCTAGGTGAAGGAGAAGAGGAATAGGCGAAAGGTATACAGGAAGGAATTTGGGATTTACCTGGTTCACAACCTGTCTCCTTAGCGGGCGAAGATGTAGGTAGCGGGCGATACCTCTCAGAGAGAAATTGACAACAGTGAATCACGGCAAGATGATGCGGAATTGCGGGCGAATATAGATTTGCAATAAACTACAACTTTCTACTAATACTCATAGTGTAATTTGCCGTGCACTGACGCTTCCTACCGTTAGAGATGAACTGATTCAAAATTCTAAGTACGATATTTAAGAAGGAGGGGTAATTGACCAGTACGAAAGGTGCAATTCGCACTATCTATTGGCGTCTTTCAGAAATTAAGCACGCGTAAAGCATACATTGCTCCTTCCTTTTAAAAATAAGTATGTATAAGTATAAGTTGATATATTAACATATATATATATATATAAAGAACCAAACATTCTCCCCCCCGGGAAGATGGGGAATAACACAAATGAAGATAGAAAAGGATAAATATGTACAAAAAGAAAAGGATATAAAATAAAAATGAATATTCTACTGTAAAGGGAGCGGGCATATTTTTACCAGCGGTCTCCTATAGGAGCCCTTTGCAGTTCTTACAGTAACCACTCGTGTTATATTGTCTAGTCCGGGGTGTACCTCCTCTATTATACCGAGGGGCCATGTCATGGGGGCGAGTGTTCATTTCTAATGAGCACAATCGTGCCCTTTTTTACTGCAGGCGAATTGGCGGTCCATTTTTGGCGAGTTTGTAAAGAGTGTAAATATTCTACATGCCAGCGCTTCCAAAAATCTTGGACCATTCTGTCTAGAAGCTGGAATCTTGACAGGCGACTTAAGGGAATTTCTGTTATGGAGCGGAGAGTAATCCGGTCAAGTTATGCTGTAGAAGAAAGTGAGCAGGGGTTAGAGCGGAAGGTTCTGAAGGATCTAAGCTAAGGGCTGATAAAGGTCTGGAATTCAACAGAGCTTCAACCTGGGTAAGGATCGTGTTAAACTCTTCGTAGGACAGAACTTGCTGGCCAATGACCTTTTTTAAGTGAGTTTTTACTTTTTACGTTGGCCTCCCATATTCCTCCAAAATGTGGTGCAGAAGGGGGATTAAGCTTCCAATGAATGCCTCGAGTGGAGAGCTCAGAATTCAAGGCGTCATTGTAGGCCTTTCCTTGTATAAGCGTATATAACTCTTCAAGCTTAGCTTTGGCCCCAATAAAGTTGGTCCCACAGTCAGAGTAAATAACATGACACGGACCGCGGCGGGCAACGAATCTCTTAAAAGCGGCCAGAAAAGTTGGAGTTGACAAATTCGAGGCCAGCTCCAAGTGTACCGCTTTTACACTTAAGCACACGAACAGACATACATATGCCTTTTGGGGGCGTACCCCTCTTCGCCTACTCATGGATATTAAGAAAGGACCAGCATAATCAACTCCTGTATTCATGAATGGTTTAGCTTGCTGCACTCGAGCAGCAGGCAGGGAACCCATAAGCGGGGCACACGGTTGTGGTTTAAATTTAAAACAAAAATTACGCCTATTCAAGACAATCCTAACGGCGTTCCGACCTCCTAATATCCAATATTTTTGGCGGAGAATGGAAAGAACGAAGTTAGGGCCTGTATGCATATTAGCTTTATGAACATGCTCAATTAATAATGCACAAAGTGATCCCTTTTAGGAAGAAGTAAAGGATGTTTTACATCATAGGCTAATGAGGAATTAGAGAGCCTACCCCCCCACCCTTATCAGACCATCCTTTAAGAAAGGGTTCAATTTTTGGATAGGTCGCGAACAAAGCTTTGAAGAGCTGATATTCTCAATCTCAGTAGAGAAGTGTATTTTCTGGACTAATTTGATCAGCTCTAATTCTGCCTGCTTAAGCGGCAGCGTTAAGGAGCGGTTTTCGTCTAGCTATTTTCTTACAAAATACTAAAACATAAACCATAGCTCTTCGCAGCTTAACAAAGCTAGAGAATCTATCGATAAAATTGCTGAACAAATTTTTTCCATCGTGGGCAGTGACGAGAACTTTCACCTTTCGTTCAGGCAGATCCATATCCTTTAATTTAATATGCGGGGCGGGTCAAGTAGAGCTATCTTGGTAAAGCCACGATGGGCCTTGAAACCAAAGCTTATTTGTTTGTAGCTGACTAGGTGTTAAGCCTCTAGAAACATAGTCGGCGGGGTTTTCCATCCCTTTGACATGTGACCAATAATCAGGAGCTAAAATTTCCTGAATAATAGATACTCTATTTGCCACAAAAGTGGACCACTTTGCGGGATGAGAGTGGAGCCAGTGTAAAACGACTTCAGAGTCAGAGAAAGCGAGAATTCTGTTTAAGTTAACCCTAGGGGATAAAGTGTTTATCAGCAGGCGTATCAAGCGTGCGAGGAGTACAGCTGCGCACAATTCAAGGCGGGGTATTGAAACTAATTTCATAGGTGCGATTTTAGATTTTGCGCATAGCAGCCTAACTTGTACAGTGTCATTTACAGAGCAGGTTCTAATGTAGGTTACTGCCCCGTATCCTTTCTCTGAAGCGTCTGCGAAACCGATCAGGTCTATTTGAGAGGAAGAGTAAATTGACAAATGGCGGGGAATATAAATTTTACCAAGCAACGATATTTGGTCTTTGAACTCATCCCACACTCGCATTAATTTTGCTGGGGGTGCGTCGTCCCAATCTAGCTTTAATTGCCACATTTCCTTAATTAGTAACTTAGCTTTGAAAGTTACAGGCGCCAGCAGCCCGAGAGGGTCAAATATTCTAGCGAGTGCGGATAGAACATTCCTTTTTGTGCACTGCCCTTAGGGAATTTGCCCTTTGAATGAAAGGGAATCATTATTCGCCGTCCACTGTAGCCCTAGAATTTTTATGCAAAATTCAAACTGAAACCCGACTGGGTGCGGGTATTGATCCACTTCGGGGATGTTTCTTAGCAAGGCATCCGAATTACTAGACCATTTCACCAGTTCAAAACAGCCTGCACTGAACAGTTTCCTGAGTTGGCCGTAAAGCTCCAATGCCGTTTCCTCAGTTTCGACACTTGTGACTAAATCGTCCATGAATAGGTCGCGATTACTAACGTCCGCGGCCATAGGGAATTTCCGGCCTTCATCTGGGATCAGCTGCTTTATTACCCTTAAAGCCAAAAAGGGCGCTGGTCGTATTCCGAACGTTACTGTATTTAAAGTCCAAGAATGGAGTTCCTCTTGCGGGGAGAAACGCCATAAAATTTTCTGTGCAGCTCTGTCTTCAGGATTTACATCAATTTGCCGATACATTTGTCTTATATCAGCAGTAATGGCAATTGGGAAGAGACGAAAACCTATTAAGATCACCATAAGATCCGGTTGTAATTTGGGACCTGTGTGCAGGATATCATTTAGATAAACTGTTTATCGCTTTGGCACTAGCGTCAAAGACAACTCGTAGGCGAGTGGTAGCGCTCTCAGAGCGTATTACCGCTAGATGCGGTAGGTAATAACCTTCGTTTACCAAACCGGAAGGAGTCATATGTCCTTTCAGCTCATAGTCGTTCATGAAATTGAGATATTCCTGCTTGAGGGCGGGGTTGGAAGCTAATTTATTTTCTAAATTGAGAAATCTCTTTTTTGCAAGGACTAACGAACTTCCGAGAATAGAAAGAGGCTGTTTAAAAGGGAGCGAGACTGAGTATCGACCACTAGGAGCTCGATTAACGGTTTCAGAGGACATTCTCTCACATTCGTCATCACTTGAATCTGCTGAATTAGATTTAGGGAGATCTTCTAATTCCCAGAATTTATGAACCAACTCCTCAAGCGGAGACTGGTCCGAAATACAACACATAGCGTAGTTCTCCTGAACACAATTAGGGGGTTCAGATCCACCTACTTTACCCATAACAACAAGCCCGAGTTCGGTTTGGATGGCGGATAAAGAAGTGTGCGAAGAACTTATTACATTGTTCATCAATAGACGGGTGAATATTCCGGCTCCCAACAGGATGTCAACTTCTTCAGATCCTTTTACATTGACATCTGCCAAAGGTAAATGTTTAAATTCATGCAGACGAGAGGAAAGTGTTTCATAAGTGGGAATAGCATCTGCAATACTATTTATTATTAGCGGGCGAATTGTGAATTTTTTATTCGAATCGAATCGCGAGGAAAATGTTAGAAGCGAAGAGAATGGCAAATTCTGTTTAACCGTTCCTATCCCACTTACTGAGGAATGTAATCGTGTTTTAGAGAGTCCCAGTTTCTTAAAAAGTTTGCGAGTAATAAAATCAGATTGACTTCCTGAATCTAGGAGAGCTCTGACTCTATGAGAATTTCCCCATCTATCAAATACATTGATAGTGGCGGTAGATAAGATTACAGTGCCCTTACTCGGGCCCTCAAAAGGCTTATTTTCAGTCTCTGAGGCGCAACAAGCTGCGGATACCTCAGGCGGGGGTTTATTCTTAGGGCTATCAACCTCAGGCTTCTCGGGCGGGCGTAATTTGCTATTTTGTGCGGGTAGCGAAAAGTGTAAAATTGAATGGTGTCGCTTACCACATATAGCGCAAGAGTTCTTAGACTTACATAAGCGAGAAGTATGATGCTGGGATAAGCAATTAATGCATAAATTCTTTTCCCTGGCTAATTTATATCTTTGTTCGGGAGTAAGATCTTTGAAACTTTTACAGTGATAAGCTTGGTGTTGATTTAGTGAACAAATTCTGCATAGCGGAATATTAATATTTCTTTTACTGGCAACAAAGGAGTGCGAAGTTTTAGTTTTATGTGCGGGCGATAATACTTTTCCATATCCTAGAAAGAATTTTATTTTGTTCTTTTACAAAAGTAAGAAGAAGATCATAAGTAGGTATAGCTTGAGTGCGAGCAGACATCTCGAAAGCTCTGACTGTTTCGGGATCGAGTTTAGATAAGGCGATATGAAAGATGATGAAATCAGTGAGGTTTTCTATTTCTAAAGCTTTAAGAGCCTCATATGAGGAAGAAAATTGTTGTAAGAATTCATCTAACCCTGAAGCCGATTCATTCAAGAGTGGCTTAAAACTCAAAATTTGTTTCAAGTAATGCGATGCTAAATTCCTTTTATCCTGGAACCTATCTACTAAGGTTTCCCAGATCAATACATAATTTTCCTCAGAGGGTTGAAAACCAGAGACAAGCGCGAGCGCTTTCTTGGTCAGCTTACCTAGCAGATATCTTAATTTTTCAGTTTGAGTCAGGCCCGTGTTATTATGAATTGCCTTAAAGGCATGATAAAACACTGGCCATTCATTTATTTCACCTGAAAACCAAGGTAATTCCAATGTGGGAACCTTTTCTTTTTGTTGTGGAACTTTATTTGCACTACTACCAGTTTTTAACTTATCCGCTTCGTATACGATATAACAATACAGTTCATCTACTGTGTTCAGAATTTGTAAATTCACTTTTTCAGATGGGTTAATTTCCTGTTTGAGCGTCCCTATTTCCTTAGCTACTGAGTTTAATTCCCCCATTGTTTTTTCCAACGTTTTAATCCTGGTATTGAAATTCGCCTGATTTTGCGAGTTGTCAATATTTTTAGCATCATCGTATAGGCGTTGTACGCGTTGAAATAAAGTATTTTGTTCCGCTTCTAACACTCTAATTCGTTTTTCTATTTTGTCAGCCATTGCAGTGACTATTGTAACCAAATTCGAAATTAAATAATTTATTAAGCAGGGACTTAATTATAAAGAATAATTTCTTCTTTTTTTTAAGGAATTAATTAGAAAAAATTCAATAGGAATTTAATAGAGTTCTATTTAAAAATTAAATACGGCTATGAAGTCAAGTATTTATGTCAAGGTCATTCGACCAGTAGTACGAGATTATAAATTACAAAGAATAGTTACCAGTTGTTTATTAGAAAGAGCAATGTATTAACCACGCTTTAAAAGTTAAAGACAGATAAAACGTACCTTTCTCTTGCTGGACGCTGACCTGTTACAGAAATATATGACGCCAATCACGTGCTCATATGCACCTCCACTAGCCAAGTTCAATTTTTCCGTAATATTAATTTTTCTTTCTTTCTTTTTTATTTAATTATGCAGAATCTGAAAATTAGCAATTACTAATAAATACGAACCATTCAAAGCGGTATTACACTGAAACTGTATTACTTACAGAATATATTGGTGTTACTCCTGTAATTATACGCACTTAACCAAAGCGTTGAAGAAAATAATATTTAATTTATATGGCGAATCAAAATGTATTTGTCCATAAGTTCAGAAAATATATATGGCTCGGAGGACCAAAAAATAGTGCGAAAAATATATATATATGGCCCGGAGGACCAAAAAATGTTGCATAGGTTCAAAAAATATATACTTATATGATTAAAGTGGACCGCGTTTCTCTGTAATACTATATATGCGTATGTGGTATAATTAGCTTATAAGTATATTAGCTTACCTTTTGTCCTCTTGCTCGCGGTAGGTCAGGATGTGAGTCTAGGTGAAGGAGAAGAGGAATAGGCGAAAGGTATACAGGAAGGAATTTGGGATTTACCTGGTTCACAACCTGTCTCCTTAGCGGGCGAAGATGTAGGTAGCGGGCGATACCTCTCAGAGAGAAATTGACAACAGTGAATCACAGCAAGATGATGCGGAATTGCGGGCGAATATAGATTTGCAATAAACTACAACTTTCTACTAATACTCATAGCGTATGTAATTTGCCGTGCACTGACGCTTCCTACCGTAAGAGATGAACTGATTCAAAATTCTAAGTACGATATTTAAGAAGGAGGGGTAATTGACCAGTACGAAAGTTGCACATTCGCACTATCTATTGGCGTCTTTCAGAAATTAAGCACGCGTAAAGCATACATTGCTCCTTCCTTTTAAAAATAAGTATGTATAAGTATAAGTTGATATATTAACATATATATATATAAAGAACCAAACAATGCTTTATATATATATATATATATAAGAACAAAATATCAGAAAAGCGAAAAATCGCAGTGAGCTCTAACTTGGTATTCCTACCAGCACAACTGATACAAAAATTTCCGTCAAAATCCATTAACCGGAAGTGTAACTGTACTGATTTTTTGTTTGACATGGAATACGTCTTTCATTTGGATATATGGGGGGGCACCACTTCCAAGCCTGGTGATATTGAAATTTTTATTTAAACATTAACTGTTGCCTATATCTATGAAGTGACTAGCTATGTGGCAATTCAGAAAAAAGAATTCGAAAACTAATAAAAATGCCGAATAAACTTGCGTGCTCAGTAGAGCATAAATCAAAAACTATACAGACAACATTTAAGGAGAAGAAGCAAGACACACAGGCAAGTTAGCACTTCGCAGTGTATAATTTTATTTAGGTGGTAAGGTTATATATCTTTATAAAAAAATGAAACAGACAGCGGACAACCACAGCCTTTCCGCATTATTGTAGTTTGTTCTATTTGCGTCCACGTATTCTACGTCTTTAATGTTTACGGCTGTGGTTCTCCGCTGTCTGCTTCAAATTTTTTTTTTCAGTATTCGCAATTTCTCGAAAACGCTGAAAAATCAAAAAGCGCTTATAAATAGCTGTCACTTTTATATGAAACATTTTCCCGAGAAAATTCATTTGGGGGAGTGGAGGAGAACAGTAGCGTTTATTCTTCCTTTAAAGCACTACTTCAGTACAATGTATGCTTCTGCCACGATGTAATATGAATTATATTTACTAGCGTTGCTAGAATTTCAAATGTGGAGAGAATTGGTTAATCTTAAGTGCGACTTTGTTATAGTATAGATTTTAGAGTTGGGGGGGGGGGATTTTCCCTAAAATGATTTCCTTTAACCTTGGTATTATACTGACTGCTGTGTTTTGGCGCTCTCTTGTACACTACAATGTAAACACATTCAAGTTCTGCCTGCCACTTGTGCTAAACAACTTCTACCCCCCATCAACTCTGTACTTATGTTGTTATGGCAACTGAGTAAAAATTTCATGTTTAAAGAAAATATGCCAGTTTTATAATTCAGAGAAAGTCGGGTGATTGTTTCGCACCAGATATGTATAATATTCTCACAAACATCTCCACTAACTGTGGGACGGCCCTTCCTTTATATTACTAGGCACAACACATATCTGTCATCTTTATTTGCAACACTTTTCTCGTAAAATAGATTGTAGAGATATCCTGAGGGAGGAATGGCACTCTAATGAGCCACTCATACAGTCTCAATGAGGATTAAATATATGACTAATGTTCCGAGTTTAAAGAAAATCAGTCGGGCTGAAGTGCTATTTTCCAACCTTGTATTCTGCGCATTTATCCATAAAGAGACCAGCGGGTTTTCTTCAAACTACTAACTACAAGTGACTATCACTTATATTAGCAACTTTCTGGACAAAATTGATTTTAAGGGAGCTGGGGGGGGGGCACTGAATGGAGGTTCTCCCCCATCCATACAATTATTGTAGGTAACTAAATATTTTGTAAACATTCCAAAAAGTTTGAAAAAAAAAACTGTCATTTAGAGAATTGCAATCAATGAGAGGGCACTGTAAAATAAAATCTAGTATCTATAGAAGAGACATCTGGTGTTGGAAGCCTTTTTTGTTTGCATGTAAATGTAAATGTATTGATTATTTTGTAAATAATCAATTATTTTTATTATATATTTATTTTAATTATATGTGTGTACAGATGAAACGTACAAGTGAAGAAATTCATTTATTTTTTGTAAACATAAAATAATAATTGTAATTTTATTTTAATCTGATGCATTAATTGAAAATGCAGTGATGTTAAGCGGGCATTACAAAAAATTTGTCTTGAATTTGTTACAAAGTAAATATGAGGCACAAGATTTTTATTTTTTATTCAATGCGCGTGCGCCCTTCTAATACAATGAGCTGTGATTGCCGCTGACATTTAATAATGTACTACGACGCCGCCATTAATAGTGCTAGTGTACACGAGGGTTCTAGGGGGCCTGTCATGGCCAGACCTACCACTCATGCATTTGTTTTTTATAATTAATAAAGTTTACTAAGTGTACTTAACAATATCATTTATTAGCGTACCCGTCGGTGACGGGTAAAAAAAAATTAGGCATGTCTAGTTGTTTGAGTTTGATGAAGAGTTGTTTGTCTAAATTACCATTCTCCTTTCTCGCTGCCATACTCTCAGTACTGGTGCTCGCTAAGTGAATGTGGTAAACACTAATGTAGAGTGATCTGACAACTTTGGAGGCGGTGTAGCGCCACTGACTTGGAACTAAACTAATGTTCTTAACTAATCTTGAAGTATCTTTTTAAAAATGAGCTTAATTAGGTTACAAAAAATATGAAAAAACTTGCTCAGGTTTGAGAAGGCACAGTACACTGCGATCTTCAACGACCAATTGTGCCTCCCAGGAATAGAACACTCCACCTAAATCACCCCTGCCTATTTCCTTAAGAAATTTTATGATCTGTGAAGGTCCTACGAAGCAAATCTCCTACACCAACGTACGTACCTAGACTTCTAAAACTTGTCTGGTTGATACCGGAGTTGTTACAAAGTAAATATGAAGCACAAGATTTTCGTCAGCAGAAGTATTGGAGTCTCCATCTCTCTCTCCAGAACCGCAGACATTATCATTCTTCATGCTCCTTATTTTTTTGAACCTTTCTCGGGAAAGGCTGGTCGCTTGTCTCAATAAAGGATATCAGTTCCACGAAAGGGATTGCTGAAGCTTCCTTGCCAGACTGTCGGCCATCTCATTGCCTTCTAGGCCAACATGTCCTGGCACCCAAAAGGTTATACCCGGTGCAATATACATATATAATGCATTGAACAAAGTATCATATTGCATTTAATAAAAACGAAAGAGAATTTTTTTCAACTTGATGATGTACTTCTTTAGCAGATGTTGTAGGAAAAATGAACCTTCCAAAAGCAACCACACTACAAGCAAAAGTATCTGATTGTGTAGCTGTGCTACATTTGTCAGATATAACAAAGCGGAGAACATTCGTATACAAGTTGGCATGACAAAAATTAGAGAACAAAAATGTCCTCGCCCATGTAAACAACTATTACTTGCGTGTGCGCAATGGAGAGGCAGTGAAAATTGGAAAAAAACTGTTTGAATAGAGATGATGGACTTGGTCTGAGCAGAACATGGCAGTCTCTGGTCAGAGAAAGCAGAGAAACAGAAAAGGAAAAAATGAATAACGGTTTTCCGGACAAAACAAGGCTACAACTTTGGCAGAAGGGCAGTGAAGGAAGATGTAGATCTCGTCATCCACTAGCCAATCACTTGCATGGAAGGGAAAATTAAGCCCCTCCCACTACCTACAGCTATTTATGTGCAAGATGGCGAAAGAAGTAGGCCTCGCTCTTGTTCTACCCACCCTGTCCCTGTTGTCCCTGCTGGCATTCATGGCTCCAAAGAAGCCTATTGTAATATGGGCAAAATGACGGTTTATAAACAAATAACTGACGCACGCTTAACCCGAAAACTTAAATGTTTTGCCCAAGTATGTCATAGTGTCCAGCTGTCCGTTACTGTGAGCCCTTGAAACTCCCCAGGATGTGTTCAATCAGTGCCGTTTCTTATAAGTATAAATCATATTTATTTTAGACTGAAGTATCAACTGCTGGTACATTGTCAACTACTGGTACACTGTCAATTACTGGTATATTTGTCAACTACTCGTGCAGTTACTCTATATATACGTGTATACAATTATATATATCTGGTATTTTATCCGGCGTAGCATGCATACCTGTTGCAAGTATTCCTGACCGGTTTCGGATTTTCATGCATGGTCAAAGCAAATTTATTAATTTCGTGTAGAGAGTTTACATCAACGTATTGTTGATGGCATCCTAACCTAAGCTAAAGAACTTTCACTTTTCTTTCAAAAATTTTCCCAGGAAATAAATTGTATACATTTCTGGGACAGATATTGTGTGGGTCTCACTCTGTGAGAGATATTGTGTGGGTCTCCCTCTGTGAGAGATATTGTGTGGGTCTCACTCTGTGAGAGATATTGTGTGGGTCTCACTCTGTGAGAGATATTGTGTGGGTCTCACTCTGTGAGAGATATTGTGTGGGTCTCACTCGGGGTACAATTTTGCTGGAGGGTGACCAAGGCGGTGCCAGTGCAGTCACATCCCAGTACACTTTATAACTTACTAACTAACTAATAACTACTAACTTACTACCTAACGTACTAATAACTTGCTAACTAATAATCATTACCATTTCTATTTTTTATCTCATATTAAGATCACCAAAATTTAAAGATAATTTTGTAATAAAAATAAATTAAGTTGGTTATGTATATTTTTATTTACTGACAATTACTTAGTCAAGTAATCGCAACTACCAATTACAAAATATAGTTTTTATTGTTTTTGTAATTATGTTTTCCAACTATTGCAGTTGTAGTTGGAATATAAAATAGTTGAAAAATTACCAAATAAGTGGTTGTAGCAGTTCAACTCGTAACATCAACACAACGAAATATGTTGAAAAAATTTCAAATTCTTTCAAACCCTCCAACCAATCAACTTAACTGGAGCTTACTATTTATAGGGAAATAAATATGCTAAAAACAAAGTAATTACACTTGTCAGTTTTATAATAAAAAGTAATTACAACTACATACAAGTTGGTAGTTGAATTTGCGACCATTGTTCTCAACTAATAGTTGTAGTTACAAGTTTCAACTATAAATACTTTAATTGATGGAAATAATAAAACTGTCAGCAGCAACTATAATTACATTTGTAGCTGTTAATTGTAACTATATCTCAACTAATGTAACTACTAGTTTTTAATGTTTTTGTATGTAGTTGTCCAATAACTTCACTTCACTTTTGAAGAGACGATGAATGAAATAAAAACATTCACAAGTATGCTTATTATGTATTGATATGTCACGTATATACACTAAATGTGTATCAACTAAATTTGCTGTGTACAATCTATGTTATCGCACTGTTTTGACAAAAAGCATCCTGATGATGGGCGAACGCCCGAAACCAGTCAATGATCACTAAAAGAAGCAGCACGGAAAATATCTCTGATGCTTTCCAGCATTGCGGAACCAACCACAATATTGATATAATTAGGAAAAGAACATTTGCTGACCCCTCCCCCCTGGATTGCACTGCCCTGTATTTTATTATTACAAACAATAGATAATTGTATTATTGAATTGTTTATATTGTAATACGTAGGAAGAGAGAGAGAGATGTGACAATTCCAATTATAGAATTTGGAACAGATCCATCTGATTGGATCGATAGTACATGTCGGAGTAACCCTCACATTCTGTAACCTTACTCACTGCATTCTATTAACACTTTATTAATTATCTCTGTTATGGCAGGAAGTGGAAATATTGCGATCGTGACAAATATTGAAAATTGAGTGTTCACTGGAGTCCCCCCCTCCTTACGTAGAAGTTTTTAGAAAAACAAAATCCCACCAAGCTGAAGTTTGATATTCGATATTGATATCGCCAGGGAATCAGACAGGAAGTTACCGGTCAAAATCTCTCAACCGGAAGTAACCTCTGCACCGAATAGATATTTCAATTTTCTTTGCGATTTTCTAGTAAACACTTCAACGATTTTCGTTAAACTATGCTTGCTTAATATCACATATTGTTATATCGCTATTCTTTGAAACATCTTTTTGCGAAAATTGGTACTAGAGGGGGATCTGTGGAACGGGTGATATTAGGCTTGTCTCTAAAGGGTATTTCGGTGGTTTTTATCAACATGAAATTCCGAGTTTGAAGAAAATCGTCTGATCGAAAGTGCGAATTTCCTGAACGGTTATTTTAGTTTTACTTAGTTTTCTCCAAAAAAATACCTGCTACGGTTTTGTTTCTGCTATAGGTCAACCAAAATTTATTGAACTTCGCCAACCAAAGGCGTTTTGGTCGAAAGAATACGAAAATCGTCGAATACATAAACGTTAAAAAATACTATATTGTGCTGGGAGTTTACATACAGTAATAATAATAACAAAGTTGGGATATGAAAAGAACTCTAAAGAATGCAAGGAGTTCCTGATCCTCGATTCGTTTATTGCTGGGCTAGTTAACAGAAAGCAGCGCAACCTGTCAATGGCCTGAGTTGATTACGCGAAGGCTTTTGTCTCTGTCCCTCATACTTGCCTTCTGCGCATGCTACAAATTTATAAAATTAACGTCAAGACGATTGAATTTCTGAAATCGTCTATGAAAATCTGGAACGACGTGCTTCAAATAAGAAGTAAAGGAGAAACTCAGCAACTGTGACTCGTGAGAATCCAAAGGGGTACCTATTATGGTGACTCGCTGAGCCCGTTATGGTTCTACCTAGCCCTGAACACGCTATGCTTTATGTTGAAGAATTCAACATATAGTTTCCTGTTAGAGACCACAACCGGAGCTTCTACATAGACGATCTGGAGTTGTGTGCTAAGTCTCAGGATCAGCTACAGAACATGCTTGACCTGGGTCGGCCTTCAGTCAATCAGTCGGAATGTCATTTGGAATCGAAAGTGTGCAGTTTGCACATAAAGCGCGGGAATACGGTTAGCTCTGCCAATGATCTTGTCGTGGCCGGAATCTCTCTGCTATAACTTAATGAAACTCAGACATATAAATACCTGGGCATGCTGCAGCATTTGAAGCTCTTGAGGTCTAAGATCTTTAGCCAACTGAAAAATGAATTTAAACGCATCACCCGAATGCGTCCATTGTTAGAATTTACTTGTCAAGGAAGAGGGGAGGGAGAGGCCTCATAAATATAACGAGTTTGTATAGAAGGCACGAGGCTTCATTGAAAACTTATTTGCTTAGCCACGAGTCGCCTCTTTCCCAAAATATCTGCCGAGATACACTGCCTTGAATCTGGGGAACCCAGCTGAGAACATGCCCTCAGGAGAAGATGAGCTGTGCATGGAATGGGCCAGGAAAGAATTGCACAGAAGATTCTACCGCAGCTTACTTCGGCTAATATCTACATCGACTACTCAACAAAATGGCTACAGAATGATAAACTGTTGCCGGAAACCGAACGGTTCGTTCAGGCGATTCAGACCAGGTCATATCTACAAGAGCATATAGCAGATTCATTCTAGGCCAAAATGTTCGGGAGACGTGTAGACTGTGCAATCAGACTACGAAGAGCTGCACGCTCCTTACTACAGGCTGCTCAGTACTAGCCCCGAAGAATAATCTGCAGAGACACGATCATGTTGCCAGAATTATGCATTCAGCGATAGGACTCTGTAAGGCCTTTGGAACGGCACTCCTTATTATAGATATAAGTCCCCTGAATTTCTTCAGATGAAACGAATAAAGATTTATTGGGATACCCTAATGATCACAGACAAATCGGTTCCCAATAACAGCCTGATATTCGTGTACTAGATCTGGGAACGAAGACTGGTAGAATAATTGATGTAGCGATCCCCTTGGACGAAAATTTGCAAAAAAGGCGCGGGAAGAAAATCAGAAGGAACAAGAGCTGGCCATTGTGTTAAAACAGATGTATAGGCTGGAGAGAGTGGAGGTCTACCCAGTCGTCATCTCGGTGAATGGCCTAGCGCCTAAAGCCACTGTAAATGACGTAAAGGCTCTCGAACTTCCTGTTGATATTCTGCTGGAGGCACAGAAATCAGTCCTCTTTGACAATTCAAGGATATCCGTAAAATTATAGCATCAAACTAGAATTTATTTATTTATAATATAACCGCCTCTTTGGTAAAGAGAAGCTGGTGCCAACAAGCCTGAGCCAGGGCCCCCTCTCGGACCGATTAAGTCTTTTAAGGCAAGCAGGACCTGGAAGCCCCCCCCCAATTCCACAGTCCGGCTAAGGACAGGATCGGGGAGGGTCTCCAACTAGGGGGGTGCCACACTAGATCCTTCGGGTGTCGCGGTGGCGTAGGCTGAAGAGCCAATTCCCCCAGTAGAATCTAATCTAATCTATTTATAATGTATTCATTTTACTTGTTTGTTTATGCCACCCTTTTTTTTTATATGTAAGAACTGCATAAATTATGAATCGAAGGGTTGCAGCATGCTGCCCCATACATTATTGTTCAATTTTCGCAAGTACGTGACGGAGGGTTCCTACTAGAGAACATTAAAAATGTAAATATAATAATAATACTTTATTGTTCTTTACAAATGATAAATAAAACAAATGATAAATAAAACAAAGTATTCTACGGCTTGGAATAATCCGTCAGACGGGGTCGATATTATATTCATAAATTTATATAGGTACATTGATCTTTCCAAGCAGATACATTCCATAAAGGCAACAAAGTCGCAGGAATACTTTTGAGCCAAGGCTATCCAATGCCGAAACCAATACATTTTTTTATTGACAATTTCCACTGCTAGAATTCTAGGTAAACGATACTAGGGGAGATCCAAAACTCTTAGAACTATGCTCTATGTTGAGACCGCTGTAGATCTTCTAGTGATCTACAGCGGTCTCAACATAGAGCATATAGTTAGGCGAAGATGTGGGAAGTGCAAATAATTTAGTATACATGCACTAAGTACTTAGTAAGAATGCTTAGTAAGGAATAAAAGACATTTGTTCCTTTAAAGCCACTTGTAATATAAAATAGGGAAATAGAAACAACTAAACAGGAATAAACTCTAACCGCGTGCCAAAATAGCAAGTAAACAAGCAAATTCCCAGACATCTCATACAATATGTTGAGTTGAGACTGCACACTGCTCCTAACGCACTCATTTCCATGGTCAAAATATTTTAGTAGACTTATCACTTTTGAAGAGCTATCACTTTTGTTTGTAATGTTTTTCTTGTAAAACCTACTTACGGGGGTTAACCGGGAGAACACCAAGCTACGCTTCCCCCTTTTAGTGCCAGTTTCACCAGAGTGTAGGCTCTCCTAACTGTATATTATTTAAGATTATGTCTGTTATTGCTATTGGGGTGTTTTGATGTAGATTGTGCGATTTGTTATAGTTGATCCAATCTTTGTGATATTGTTCTATTGTGTTGGTCCATAAATCGTATTCTGGTATAATAAAAGTAAAAGTTGATTTTGCGGATTGAAGGTTAAATTCGGGGATAACTCCTTTGCTAGGGAGCTCGCAACTTCAAGCCCTTCTATCACTGAACCTGCCCTACCTGTAGGAGGGGATTAGCTAAGTGATAGCGCGCTGGGCTCCCACGCGGAGGTCCCGGAATCGAATGCAGCAGTGCTGCCCTTAGATTTTCTCTTCCTAGGAGCCTGTATAGCACAATTGCCTGGTGATGGGGAGAATACTGCTCGGAGGCCGGCATGAGAAGGCTCCGAGGGACATAATAGATCTTTCAGGTCGCGTTGCACTATCCCCTACAACGAATCTAAAAAATGTTACTTGTAGCAAGAAAATGATTCAGGACATCTTTGATAGAAATAATGACAAAAATATAACATAGACTGCGTTCCCTGTGGGTTTACGCCACACAACTAGTTCACCCTTAACATATATACTAGAGAACTGTTTAGCGACTTTATCGATATGATCAGAAATGACCGGGTTCCTACTAGAGAACGAGACATACTCTGCTGACAGATATTCCATTACTAAGTTGCAGATGTTGTGGGCCACCGTTTTCAAGGCTGAGGTTTATGCAATTCTTTGCTGTATTTTGGATGAGAGGGTGCGTAACACTAATTTAAAAGGTGTTTGTATCTTCTCAGACAGCCAGGCTGCGTTGAAGGCGCTTAATTCATGTGTCTTCACTTCCAGATTGGTGTTTGAATGTTCTAAAAGACTGGAAGATCTTTCTTCATTGAAGGATGTGCTTCTGGTCTGGGTTCCAGGTCATATGGGAATCTTTGGGAATGAGGAGGTGGATAGGTTTGCCAAATTAGGTGCCTCTCTCCCTTTCATTGGTCCAGAGCCTGCTGTTGGTGTGTCTTCTGGCACATGTTTATCAGGCTTTCAGACGTGGATGACGTCACAGCACTCATCCTTATGGATGAGTGCTGTGGGTTGTCGGCAGTCTAAGATGCTCATTGGGGGTCCGGACGGAGCTTTGAGTAGCGGGGTCCGTTGTCTTTCACGGACCTCTCTCAGGCATCTGGTTGGATTCCTCACTGGGCATTGTGGCTAAGGAGACATCTCTATACAATGGGACTCATGCCTGACCCCTTTTGTAGAGTTTGTGAGTCGGAGGAGGAAACACCCATGCATCAGATGACGGATTGTTTGGGCTGTGAGGAGATCAGGTTTAGGACCTTCGGCCGGAATAGGATATCGGTAGAGGATCTTAAGCTGTGTCCTTTTAAGGTTTTGTCCGATTTGTTCGGTCTGTGGTGAAACTTGGATGGTTTAAACCTGGGCCTGGATTTTCGTTCTAGTCCCAGTGGTTGTTATTCTTTAGGGGTAGCTATATGGGCCCTGGGAGGCTTTGGATAGCGTAGGGTTTGCCCTCTGTGAATAATAATAAGTTGCAGGTGTTTGTATATCTGTCACCTTATATTTATAATTAAATTGGGTAGGTGTGACATTATCTGTTTTTAACTCGTCTGTGACTAATCCCTACAACACATCCATACTATGTCTAATTGTGCAACACTCTGTACACCAAAAATATCACTGGCGATGACTTTAATATGATTACATTTAGGTTATAGTTTGTGATCGTATCACAGAATCTAGAAGAGCTAACTTATTTTCTTGCATTCAACAATGGGCCATACTGCACCGGCCAAGATAATTAGAAATCTGATCTCTTATATTTTGATATAAAGATCAAAGTAGCTAATTAAAATATCTCGCCCAATTGCGAATCTGAATATTCTTAATTGCCGCACGATTGCTAGGACTTTCCATATTCGCCGCTTGGGTTGAATGTACCCAGTGTGGATCGCATAATTAACTTGCACAAAACTATCATTTACTTGTCTTCGTCGCGTAAGCATTTGCTTCATTTTCAGTTTTACTTTCTTTTATTGCAACAAGAGGAAGTAAAGGCGAAGATGTCGATTTGTCGAAATTGATTTTCATAGAAAATTCTTGTTTTTAGGTCACGTGAATATGAAATAAATGTTTGTAGCGAATGGTCAGATCTCTATGTCTGTGTGTCTCTGAACAAAGTATCTCAAAAACTAGAAATCGCAGCAGGATCCAACTTGTTGGGAGCCCCGAGTGAAATATTCCCAGGGGGCACAAGTGAAAATGTATGCGTATGAGTGTTTGTCAGTATGTGTGTGTGTGTGTTAACAGAATATCTTAAAACGAAAAGTCGCAGGAAGCTGAAACTTGGTATTCCGTTTAGTAACTGCCACCGCATCAGACACGAAGATTTCGACCAAAACCCATCGACCGGAAGTGTGACTTTACTGAATTTTGCTTTCCGAATTTCGCGATTTTCTCGAAAACAGCGCCAACGGTTTTCTTTAAACTTGGTTACTATCTACACACATATAAGCACCTATCACATTTTTTTGAAACATTTTCCGCGAAAATTGCTTCTTAGGGGGGTAGTGGGGGAACAGTAGCGTGATGCTTTCCTGTGAACTACCACGTCTGTATCAATAAATGGTTTTACCACATATATAATATTAATTGGAACCATTGAATAGAATTCCAAAGTTGAAGAAATTTGGTTAACCGGACTCAATAGAATTGTCATTTTATATATAATTGTAATAACAGGAGGTGAGAGAAAGTAGTGTGATTGTTTGACATCGGACATACTGGTCGAGTCAAATAGCATGAGCATTGTCCTACCTGTCTTATGTAATCCTTACCATTTATAAATGAAAAAAAAAATAAAATACAAAATAATACAGATAAAATTGTGGATTTAAAAATAAAAGCAATTTATTATAGGACAATCGCAGGTGATATGGCGGGAATGTTGGCATTAACAGTGCCAGGCTATTTATTCTCTCTGTTGAGGGCTTCGGTTTGGTCCGCCTCAAGGACTGCCATGATATTACATTTTTCATTTCTTCTTTCTTATTTAGTTTATTGCCCATTTCTTGTTTGTTTGAAAATTAAAAAGGATGATGTTAAATTGATGATTGTATATATGGAAAAGGAAACGTCATTTGGTGAATTACTCAAACTTTTTCTTTTAATTAATAAAAATTTCCTAAAATGTTACTGTGCAGAGGGGAGGGGGAATATAAAATGTTACTGTGCAGAGGGGAGGGGGAATATAAAATCAGTTTATGTGTGCTAAATATAAATAGTTGCATACATATTTAGATTTATGTGTACTATCTATCTCTGTTTGTTTGTTGTGTGAGTGTTGGGATAGCAGTGCACGTGACCCACGTGTTCCTCGACTGGGGAGAGTTACCCACAGAGGACCCAACATCAACATCTTGATGTTATCATTTTGATATAGAATATTTCCTTCTTCAGCTCTCGATTTTCACAGCAAGTATTACGATCGTGTGAAATTTACGATATCGAGTTTTCACCGGAAATACATGTTTTGAGGCCCCCTGAGTCTGAAAAAGTCGTTTGTCGAAATTAGTCTATGTGGTGTGTGTGTTTTTTTCTCCACAATATTATCCCTATTGAGGAGGAGTTTATTTTCCACATGCTCCATATACATATACGAGTATAACACATGTGTTGTTTTTCTATTACACCTACAAATATTACAGTGTGCTTTTTAAGAATAAATACAATAGATGAACAAAAAGTGAACAATATTACAAATAAGTATTCACAATTATTTCAATTCAATTAAATAAGATCTTCTGCGTGAAATATATAAACGTTTATACACACATACACAGACATAACAAACTCATATAATTCTCATACATATTCGTACATACATGCAAACACCACACACCCACAGTACACACACACACACACCACACCACACGCAAACATAGCACATATACACATAAACTTATATACATATAATACATCCATATTATTTGAATATTACTATTTATAAAATATTGAAATCTATTTTCTGAATATAATTGAAGAATTCATTGTAAAGATCAGAGGATGTCAGTACTATGAGGCTGACCGGCCAAGTGTGTTTAATCAGCAATACCTTTTTGAGTAGGGGTAATCTGGACGCCTATTCCAGCCACTGGGTGCCAGAAGTTTCCAGCTGAATATCAGATGTTCCAGTCTGTTCTGTGACTCCATCACATGGACAGGAGCTATCCTCTTGAATGTGGAATCTTTTCAAATATTCTCTCATATGGCCGTGTTCTGACAGAATCTGCGTTTGTCTGTAGCTCTGCTTCAGATTTACTTGCATTCTCTGCCTAACCGTAGGGAAAAACTGTTTGGTCTGAGAATCTTGCCATATCTGGTTCCATTCTATTAGGCATTTCTCTCTCAAGATTTTTCTCAAGTAGGACTTAAGAGCCTTTTGATAAACTTCTTTCAGCTCTCTGTTATACGACGCTTCTTTTGCCAGACGGTCCGCCTCTTCGTTTTCTTTGACTCCAGAGTGCCCTTTCACCCAGGTTAAAAATACGACAATTCCGAGCTCTTGTTTCAACTGAAGCACTTTTCTTCTGACGCTTTCTATTAGAGGATGATGGTTCCTGCTTTAGAGAAGGCATACAGACACAACTTACTATCCGTCTTAATCAGGATCTTATTTCCCCTTCGTCCATTATCCCTGCACCATAAAAGAGCCCTGTCAACAGCCACTGCTTCAGCTTGAGCAAAGTTCTCCCAGTCTATAAATTGCCCACTTGTTAGAACTGCATCGTTCTGGAGAACTGCGAAGGCGGCTCCGGTATGATCACCATCTTTACTGCCGTCAGGTTATAGATAGATTGTTAGGTTATAAGAAGAATCAGTATCTCTACCTTCTTCGCAAATATTAACTTGCTCATCAGGGTGACTCCAAAACATATGAGGTACTGGAAGATCCAGGGAGTTAGAAACTACATTTTGGTAGTTCTTAAAACCATTTTCAGTTTGGTATCGAATTGATATTTCTTTTAAATGAATATCTATTGGAAGGATGCATGCAATGATAAATGCTGCAGAAAACGAGATGGTTCTGTAACCCTTTATCATCCTAAGAGCCATCAGATGCTGAACTCTTAATAATTTATCTATATTATATTTTCTGGATAAAGCCTTTTGCCAGAGAGGAACAGCATAGCTCAACATAGGTACGACGGCTCCAAGGTCCAAGGTTCTAGTGCTTCTCAGTTATACCCCAATGTACTTTTGCGGCCTTACTCAATTTATTTATTAGTTGTAGACATTTGGTTGTGATATTTTCAGTGTGCGTGTTCCAATTAAATTTATTATCCATGGTCACTCCCAGAATTTTATATCCTCCACACTTCTCAAAATATCCCCTTCATATGTACCTTGGTCGTATCTTTTATCTGTTTCCGAGTTATGTTTAAAGTAAAAGATTTACTTTTATTGAATTTAATTTTGTTTTGATCCGCTATTTTCATTATTTCGTACATACTGTCATTTCCTTTCATTTCTACCTCTTTCTCTGTCTTACCAGACACCATTACTAGGATGTCATCTGCGAATACTACCACATCCACGTCCTTACAAAAATTAATTTTTAAAAATTGGTCGAACAGCACTATCCAAAAACCTGGGGCTGAACACGAACCTTGAGGACATCCTTTAGATATTTTTCTAGAAATAAGGTAGGTATTAGTTTTTACAGTAGCGATTCTTTTGGAAAATAGCTTCTAATTAGATTATAAATATTGCCGTTGAATTTCCTCAACTGACTGAGAACGGACGGCCACCATGCTGCATCAAAAGCTCTGGTAAGATCTAAAGAAATAAGAATTACATGTCTTCTATCTTGGAGAGCTTTTTCAACAAAACATTCCACTTGTTTGATTGCATCCACCGTGCCTGTTGCGGAGTGAAGCCGTACTGTTTTCTACTCAGTAAGTTATCTTTATTTACTTTATATAATATCCTGTTTATCATCAATTTTTCCAATACTTTACCAGCGATAGGTAACAGGCTTATGGGTCGGTACATAGATGCATCTTCCAAGTTTTCTTTATTCGTTTAACCAGTGATTTTATTAAGGACTTGTTCCACAAACGAGGAAATACCACTTCACTAAGACATTGGTTGTAAATGCTAACATGAGCTTTTGGATAAAGTTGAAATATTTTCTTAATTATTTCTGCTGATAAACCAGGAGCTTTTTTCATTTTCATGTCCATTATTACTCTTTTAATTTCTTGCGGGTGAATGGGTGTGTGTGTGTGTGTGTGTGTGTGTGTGTGTGTGTGTGTGTGTATGTCTGGTCAGCGTAACTCAAAAACGGAAAATCGTAGAAACTTCAAACTGATATTTAGTTTGGAATGTAACCTGACAATACTTTTCCACCAAAATGGGTCCACCGGAAGTTACTGAATACTTTACTGAATTTTTTTTTTCACTTTTTGCGTTTTTTCGAAAATAACTCCACCGATTTTCTTTAAACTTGAAATAGAGATCTACAACTTTTATGCGAAACGTTTCTCCGGGAGAATTCATTTAAGGTGGTTTTTGGGGGAGGGATGGGATTATGTTTTCCTCTAATGTGCTATTTCAGTTTATTGTATCATTCTATCATCTAAATGATATTATTAACTATGAAACGAGATGCGAAAATACCGAATTTGAAGCAAGTTGGAAGTAGTGCAATTTTAGCGAACAGGTTTTACAGTTTTCCGTGATTTTCTCCAAAAACGCGGACGATTTCAAAACTCCAACAAGAATTATAAATGTGAAGAAAATTTGCTATTTCCGGAGAATGCAGTGAGAGAAAGTCGTGTGAGTGAGTGACAGCAGATCTCTACTGTTGCTGTTACATGTAGTTCCTACAGTGCCTAACTTGCCAAATAGTATTGTCTCCAGAAATAAAATGTTGAGGACCCCTCAGTTCGAAAAAATCTGATGTGAACACTCACACTGCTGCTGCTAATACAATTATATATAAACCTTATATATGAACTTTTTTTGAGGAAAGCAAACCACCCCGCCACCGTTTCTTGGAAAAAAGATTCAAACAACCATTATAGTTGGCGTATTTATAGATGGTATATCAAATTTAATGAAATGTGTGTTGTGTTGAGGAGAAAATCGCAAGAGAAAAAAAAAACAGTTCAGTACTGGTCGCACTTCCGGTCAACTGATTTTCTTCAAACTCCAAGTTTGGCAAACAAATATTTAATTCTTATTAATAATATTTAGTTGATAATAACTCATTATCACAAGGTTAAAGAAAGTCGTTGCGAGCAGTTTTTCGAGAAAATTGAAAAAATTGTTCAGTAAAAACGCACTTTCGGTTAACCGGTTTTATCCAAACTCGTACAACAACATATTTCAATGTAATTAATATTGTTTACATGACAAAATTGTTAAATAGTCTTAAGGCTTAAGAGAAAAAACATAACCCCCTCCTCTCACCACAACATAACCCCCTCCTCTCACCACAACATACCCCCTCCTCCAAAAACCGCCTTAAATAAATTTTTCCAGAGAAATGTGTCAAATAAAGTTGCAGCTGTTTTATATATGGGTATTTATATATGGGTATTTATATATGGGTATTTATATACTAAGTTTAAACAAGTTCAAACTTCCTATGATTTTACGTTTTTCAAGACGTCTATATTCGGTGAAGACGTCTATATTCGGTGAAAACTAGATACCGAAAATTTGGCACGATCTCAATACTTCGTACTAACAGTAATTGAAAGTAAAAACCGATCCTTACCAAATTTCTTCACAACATAATTCATCAACGGTCAACAAATTCTTGTATATATAACAATATAAGGGATTTAAAGAAAACTATCTGTTAGCATTCCCGGCATGAATAGAAAAATTCTAGAGCCATTTTCAAGAAAAATCGTGAACAACAATGTCGAGTAAAGTCGTAATTTTGGGCTGAGAGATTTTTATCCGAAACTTCGGATTTTATACCTTAACGGAATATCAAGATTGAGCTTCCTCTGCGACTTTCGTTTAAAGATATTTTTACACACAACACGGTATATTCACTAAAACAGTAAGTGAAAGCAGTAAGAGAAAGTAAAAAGAAGTGTGGTAGTAAACATGAATATGGACTCTCTCTCTACATGTAGTGTGTGTGTGTGTGTGTGTGTGGGGATATCGGCTATTTGTTTGTTATTGCTGTCTGTTTTATTGAAATCATAATTTCACTTCAATTTGATAACGACCTGACTCTGTCAAATTTCCTGGAAGTGTTAGTTCTGCTCGATGATCTAGTTTACCAGAGTGCTGCACTCGGTTTATTTTTAGAACTACCGTGATTTATTTCGTTATTTTTGTTCAGATCGCTGTTTCCGACAGATTTCAGCCAATATATTTTAATTTGTAGAATATTTAATTTAGGAATTTGAAACTTTATTATATCTAAAAACATGACAAGAAAATTTATTGTATCAATTTCGTTTATTTGTATTAAATATATCAACAGCAACAATAAATTCTTTAACAGGGTGATATTTTTGTAAAAACAATCGAAGAGTGGGGGATACTGACTAGAAGAGGAAGTGGGATATGTGGAAGGGGATCTCAAGGTGGCCGGCAGCCAGGGGGAAGACAGGGTTCCTGGCAAGGCTCAGTTCTTGTCTTGGGCCGGTATGTTGCATTACTCCGTGGCGCCCACCTATTCGGGGGGGTATTCATCATATTCATCGTCTTCGAGCAGTAGTTATCTCTCATCACGATATGCCACATCTACACGACCCATACGAATTGACACGGCCGACATTGATGTATTCCGTGCACGACCGATACGTGTATCGTACACCTCACCTCAGGGTACCATTCACCGCGGCCGGTCAGTGGTTCGTTTACAAACATCACGCTATCATACTCCGCGCTCTCCTGGTGCGCGCCTGGTGGAGAAATTTAGAATTAAGGATCCTGTGATATCCACGGCTAGTGTGCTCCCCGTGGGGGAGCCCGCAAACACAAGTGATGCAATAAACCGAGTGTCCGGGTGTCAGGTGAATCAGTTGTCAGTGCCAGTGGTTATTTCCGGGGCAAAATACGAGGTAAGTGAAGAAACCGTTGTATTTCCATTGAAAAAGACTATACTAAATTATCGTGAAGTGACTGTATCATTAAAACAACCGAAAACTAGTTTAACTTCTACTAGTTGTAGTGCCGATGTGGAAACTTCTATAAATATAACGCTCAATAGTAATGGCCACCTTCAAACGTCAGGCCGTAATGAGCGTACGGAAGTAGACAATCTTGAACATCCCAGTGACTTTATTTATCGTCCAAACAACTCACAACAATCACGTACGACAATAACAAAGGAAACTGGCCAAAGAGAAACAATTTTTGATAATGTGCCAATAATAGATACCCCTACTAATTTAGCATCAACTACAGCCATTTGTAATTATAAAAAAGAAACACAAGAATCTGCTTCGTTGATAACTCAAGAATGCAATCAGAATAGTGTTAGGCAAATTGGAAAACCTGAAAGTTCACCAGAAATCGATGTAGAACGTAGTACTTGTTTGTTATCGAATGGATGTAGAGGCAAAGTGCGTAAAAAGAAGGTAAAAGAGAGAGAGAAGATTAGTGCCAAAGAAGGTAAAAAGCTAAAAATAACCAAATTGAATGTCGTCCTGACTGATGATATTAAAAGCGATGCAAAAATAGAATCAAAGGGTCAGCCAA
The DNA here is from genome assembly GCA_011037195.1 of Triatoma infestans. Classification (NCBI taxonomy): domain Eukaryota; kingdom Metazoa; phylum Arthropoda; class Insecta; order Hemiptera; family Reduviidae; genus Triatoma; species Triatoma infestans. Next base: position 28,548 of record JAAEAF010013981.1, read on the forward strand.
TTATAAATACAAGTGGTGTGACGGTTATACCTGACGATCGTTCAAATAAACCCAAAATATTAGAGTCAATATCATCACAACAAGGCCAATTAGAACTGACGATCAAAAGAGACTATAATAGTGAACAACTTGTTTCGTGTGTGAGTCCTACCGATCAACTCGTTAGAGAATCGAATTCATATTTAGAAGAGACCAGGGAAATTAGTAATAAAGCGTACACTAAAAGACAAAATAACACCAGTTCCACAGCTGATAAACCTATCATTCGAAAGAATTCATCCGTTGTTAATGAAAAAGAGACATTGTCAAGATCCTTGAACGAAACTAATGCACATTCAGATATTATTGATAAGTTTAAGCAAAAAGATTCCTTAGAATTTGATGAAGAATCTAATATATCGTTTTTATTAGAGAAAAAAAAGGTTAAGGAAAATATAAAAAAGGAATCCGAGTCTGTTCTGAGTGGCAAGAGTGGGAGAGAAGAGGCCCTAGTTAAAGTCGCTGGAAAATCACTGACTGAATCTTCTTTAGACAATAAAGTCCTTTCCAGAACTGAAATTAATACAACAGAATCAGCTGGAAAGGAAACATCACTACATTCAACTTTAGAGACTCAAGGGATTAATAAAACAGAAACTAAGGGAAAGTCACCACTAGCTGCAGTGCCTGTAAATAAAAGGGGCTCTTCACCAAAAGCGGACGATAAAGGTAAAGATTCTTTGACTCAAGACGTCAGTAAGCAGTCAGAATCTAAGAAAAAATCACTAACAGCTGCAGTTCCTGTAGATAAACGCGTTGCTTCACCAAAACCAGACGACAAAGCAAAGGAATCAGCAGGAAGTAAAGATTCATTGACTCAAATAGCCAGTAAACTAGAAGTTACGGGAAAATTATCACAAGCTCCAATTACAGATAAACGGGGCTCTTCCCCAAAAGCTGATGATAAAGCAAAAGAATTAGCAGGAGTTAAAGTCTCATTGACTCAAATAACCAGTAGAGTAGATACTACGGCAAAATCACTACCAGCTGCAGCTCCGACGAATAAACGAGACGGTCCACCAAAAGCTAATGATAAAGGAAGGGAATCAGCAGGAGATAAGGACTCATTGATTCAAGCAGCCAGTAAAGCAGAAACTAAGACAAAATCTGCATCAGCTGCCGTTCCGGCAAATGAAGGGGACGCTTCACCAAAAGTGAATGATAAAGCAAAGGAATCAGCAGAGGTTAAAAATTCATTGACTCAAGTACTCAGTAAAACAGAAACTAAGACAAAATCATCACCAGCTGCTGTTCCAGAAAAAAGGGAGTCTTTGCCTGGTGTTTGCGATGAAGCAGAGGAGCCAACAGGTCGTAAAGACTCATTGACTCCCATATCTCTAAGAAATAAAGCAGATACTAAGGCAAAATTAGCACCAGCCACTGTCAATAAGGTCATCCTTCCAACAGGAGGAAGTTCACTTAAAGAGGAATCCATTCAGAATATTACAGTTAATAATTCGCAACAATTATCACCAATCGAAACATCAGGCAATGCTAGTAGTAATAATGAAACATCCATAAAAGATCGAAAAGGTAATTTAGGTAATCGATCAGAAAGTTGTGCCAGTGAAATTCAATTGGAGTGTGTTTTGGATAAGCTTGGCAAACAGGAAAAAGAAAATACAGTCAAAGAATTAAAATTAATTGACGACAAATTTTCGAAATTTTCCAAAATAAAATCATCTGATTTATGTACAGAGAAAAGCTATCCAACTGGCGAGCAAAAGAAACCGGTTATTGAAGGTACTAGATTAGAAAGATTCGGCAGTGATCATAATTTAGAAATTAGAGAGGGAAAATTTGTTTATGGTGGCGTATTAGTGGGAAATAGTGAGCGCAACGGAAATTTAGTGAGCGGTCGTAGAAATAATGAAGTTGTAGTAAATAGTTTTGGACCAAAGTCAGAAATAGTTGGGCAGAATATAGAAATAGTTGGGCAGCCGTCAGATAGGAGCACTGTTAACGACAAGAAAGCTATAATTTCATGTAAAGTTAGTGAGGGTGAATGTACGGTTGACACGGACTGCACTAAATTTACACAAGAAATTGCCAGGCCAGATCTGGTGAAAATAGATTCTAAAGTGTGCAACCATAAAAAAGAAAATAGTACAGTAAATAATAAACTTTCTGACAGTAAAATTAGCGATAGCGATATTAAACAGTGTTCGTTGATATCTTACGACTATAAAAAAAATAACTCCATCTGCGAAGAAAAACCTGAACAAAAGAAACAAGCGTCTACAACAAAGAAAAATAAACAATTAGAATCAGACAAAGTGAAAACTAAAAAATCAACAAGCATCGGCGCTATCAGGAAGAAAGTTTCCGGTTCAGGTAAAGTAAAGTCATTAGTGAAAAAGAAAACCACCTCAATAAAAGAAGAAACAAAAGTACAGCCAGCTAATGATGACGACTTTGAAGATGAAGGACTAGGCAAGGACTATTGCAGTGTGAAAACTTCAGACGGCAGTACTAGCTTGGATTCCGACTGGGAACAAGTGGAGATTGAAGAAATGGAAGACGGCGTGCCGAAGAAAAAGTTGATCGTCCGAAAGAAAGGATCTCAAGTGTCGGTCACACCTTTACTGTTGAAACCGCCTGCAATAGTGGAAGATGTGGCCAAAACTGGACAGATTACCAGACAGTTGTCAAAGAAACGGGTCTCTTTGGTGGATGAAGATCTGGGCTTTCTGGAAGATAGAAAGATGTCCATTACTGATGAAATGATTGTTGAAGAAGCAGCCGTACTGGACAATATGATACATCAAGAACTGGCGGCGGCCACTCAACGACGAAAATCCAGTTTAGGTTTGACAGCCCAGGAGGTGGCTCAAAGTGAGGCGCCCAAAGCAGCGCCTACATTGCAGGACAAGAGGAGAGAAATATGGAAGAACAAGCTGAGAACTTCCGGCAAAAATCTAGGCAAATTCTACAAACCTGTTATCGAGGAGACCACCAGTTCTTCAGAAGATGAAGAAGGTAAGAATCCAATACTACAAAGATAATTTTTAAATGATTAATCAATTCCTTTTATTTTTGGTTCTTTTGATGTTCGTTACGACCGCTGTATTAGAATGTTGTCAAATTGTTCATTCACAAAGAAAACAACTCTTTTTTCAAATTTTCACCGACGTTTCGGCAATTTATTGCCTTCTTAACGGTCTGTACAAAGGTTACAAAGCAAATCAAAAATAAAGAATACACAAATATACATAGATATATGTATATTTAAAAGAAATATATATAAGTGAAGTAATGCCTATTTTTTCAGGCGGGCTTAACGTCCAATTACCAATTAGGTGTCGTGGACGGGGGCGGAAGCACCTACTTTACTATTAACGTTTTTTAAACAAATATAAAATTTAGCAGTTATTTGCGGGACTCGAACTGGGGTCCTCCCAATTATTAGCGCATGCTCTATGTATATATAGATAGATAAATAAATATACATGTTTAATAAATATAGGTATATGTATGTATAATAAATATATATGTATAAATAGACTGTACCAACATTAATAAGACTGCAAAACAAAAAGCCGACTGACATGATTACAGCACTAACCAATTTGGCAACATTTTCTTCAAACTTGGAGTTTTTACTAGACATTAAATTGGTCATAGCAGCAGATAGGTGGTGGTGCGGGGATTCTGCCTGTTGGCTATTAGCACAAAGATTTATGTAGTGTGGCAGCGCCCTCAAAAAACTTGCTACGACAGTTTAAATTTAAACCTAACCCACGGATTGCTTAGAATCGCAAGTGAAATCAATTTTGTAAGAAAAATATTTGAAATAAAGGTGATGTTCTCTTAACTGTGCACTCAGCATTCCAAGTTTAAAGGAAATCTTCGCAGCTATTTCTAGAAAATTCCAAAAAACTCAGAATCCATGTCGGTAAAATTGCGAATTCCGGTTAACCAAGTTTCTTGAAATTTGGAATTGTAGCAGTGAATATACCATAATATGTGTATATATGTGAACCTAAATTGTACAAATAGTAGTAGCGTATATTATACTGAAATGGAGAGAATTGCTCTTTAATGAGAGAATGGCACGACCTCAACTCAACCCAGAAATCAAATTTCCTAGGAAAAAACGCTACAACTTAAAGTACATGTAAATAAAGTGTGTTGTAGAAGAAAATCGTTGGTGAAAAAGTGAGTTACTATTTTAGTTTATTACGCAAAATGACGAACAAGTGAAGAAGAAAAAAACATTCAGGCAAACTCGCACTTTAGGATGACAGTTTTTTTCACTAAAAATCTTCTTGTCTAATCCCATTGTAATAATCCAAACGGAACGTTAGAAAGTCAGTAGTGAATGATTCGAAACGGTAGCTACTTCTAATGTAGTAGCTACTACTGATTTCTATTGTTGGCCTTCAGAGAGATAAGATGAGTCTGTTCGGATTAACACGACGAGACTATTAGTTTGAAACATGTTTGTGTCACACACACACACACCAGCGTTTGCGTTAGCCATATATATGTGGCGTGTGTGTGTTAATTAAAAATAAAATACTTAGCGAATGTTATATCTCTATCAGACTGTAAATCACACGACTTCTTTTACTGCAATTTACATTGTTTTGATTTATTTATTTAATAATTATAAGGGTATTACCCCCACTTACTAATTTAACTTGTGCCTCGAAAAATAATTAGACAAAATAAAGTCGTACTTCCGGAATTATGCCAACATATTAAATTATATTAATATTATAGAACGCAGTAATTGAGTTTTGCCGGAAAAAAGTTTCATATAAAACTTGTAATTTTTTTTTAATGATTACGTGATGTAGTCGCAAGTTTGAAGAAAAGCGTTGGAACCGTCTTCGAGAAAATCGCAAAATTTGCTACTTCCGGCCGATTAGTTTTGACCAATAACTTATTGTCCTCTGATGGCACCTAAACGAAATATCAAATTTCTGCTTTCTGTGATTTGTCGTGTTTGAGCAATGCCGACCCCCCCGCCATACTGACCACACACCAATTTCTAAAGAATATTTATTCACGGACTCGCTGGACCTTAAACATATTTTTCGGGTGAAAGCTAACGAAAATTTGACACAATCGCAATTCTTTCTCTTTCGGCGAAAATAGAAAAAGTGGCGGGTGGGTTCTCTCTCTCTTGCCCCCTCTCTTTAGGGTTGTGTAATATGGGTAGGATACAGCTTGGTTATAACACTCACACTACTTTCGCTTTCTGCAATTGTTATGATCAATTTTCTTCAAGCGGAATATTTACGAAAAGATGAGAATCACAACTAGTTGTGGGGCTCTAGTTGTTGATTTTTTAGGTCAAGAAACGTCGCGAGTTCTTTTTCCCCCTCTATTAGCGGCCAACAGAACTTCTGTATCTGTTTAAATTTAAGTCTAACACATAAGTTACCTAAAATTGCTCTTAACTCCAGTTTTCCACAATAATGTTTAAAACAGACGTGATATGTATAAGTGTATTTTGTTTGTGGAATAAATGAGAATATATTTATTTCCAAAATAACATTTTTTTGTTATTTTGCACCTCTGCACCAATCGGAAATGCCGTTTGACCGCGATCCAACCTCTGACCACCTGTCTCAGAATTTCGCTAGTAAATTCAATTTTCATCATATCCTTTTTAAGAAGGACATGTCAGGTGGATTTTTGTTTAAGATAAGTTGGAAAGTATCCATTTTGCTGGCAATCTGTTGAGGTGTAGCTTCATGTGACACTATCCTACATCTCCTGTTTACCTTTCCCATAGTATGGAGGCTAACAATGTATTATATTTATAATCTTGATTAACACTAACATAGCGTTCTATGACCAATCTGAATGTAACCTTACCCTTTTCATTAAACGTTCCCAATTGTTTATCTACATACATCTTCTACTAGTTTCTATTTAAATAGTTTGAACTGTTTAGGAAAAAATACAATGATTTTGCAATACTCGTCCAGTTGCCACTGTGAAAAACTGTAAACTTCATAAATAAAAACCTATTATATTAGTAAGGTAGGTAATTTTGTTTATTTATTAAAATATTTGTGTTTGTATAATAACCGCCCATAACTCTTGATTAATGGCATAATTTTGTGAATTGACCAGTAAATTATGTTTTAAACGCTGAAGATATTGCAGTTAGTAATTTATGGACAGATTTGTTTTCTATTTTAACATAACCATTGACCAAAATCTTTGTGAATATTTATTTCCTCTTCAATTCAGGAAACTGTCTATTCAGTTAGCAATATTCACCATGTCAGCAACTATAGATTATCTCAGTCAGTTTAGAATGGCATAACTTTTTTCATTCTTATTTACTTTACCATAAGTTTTTGTTAAACTTTTGATTGCATATCTTAGCAAATAGCTTATTGGAATTTTGCGAAACTATTTTCACGGTGTTTTGTGGTAATAAAGCAATGAAAATAGTTGATCTTTAGATTCGATATAATACAGGAGATCAGTGAGAAACCTTTGCAGACGGATGTCAAAGAGGTCATAAACATTAGACTGTTTGTTAATGAAAAGGGTAAGGTTAAATTCAGATTGGTTATACCAGCAAGAGACAGACTACTTGACAGCAGATTACCAATGTGATAAAAACATTTTCTCTCACTGCAAATAATTACAATTGTAAGTGACAAATTTTCTTCAAATTGGCAATATTAGCCAGGTATTTATTAAAGTACTTTAGGTGGTAGAACCGTACATTGCACATAACTGGTATTCAAGATCTCTGAAGTTCCGCTTAAATGTCACAGTGTAATGTATAATCCCAAGTATTAGGTATTAAATTTTGCACCGCAAATAAAAATATGTTTTTGTGTATGTGTTTGAAGAAAATGTTTTAAAATCTATAATTATTTGTAATACTAAGGCCAACCAAGTTTTTAGTAAAAAGTTCCAAGCTTGAAGAACATTTATTTGTCTGAGAATGATTATAATTGCAGTAAGAGAAAGTTTTTCTCATTAGAGGGAGTTTTTTCAATTTGTACTTTTTAAAACAATAAACAAATATGATAAACTAAATGTATAAACATATGAAGTAAATACCAAGAGTTCAATGCAAGAGGCTACTGGCGCTTCAAACGGCCGTTCTTAACAAAATAAAAACACTTAACTTAAGGATCCGGCTAAAAACCATATAATCTATGTTTCAAAAAAGTTGATACTAAATTATCGTCTCAAAGTTTTGGCAAATGTACCATTTTTCTAATGTGTTTACAAATTGTGAAAACTTTATATGAAGTATCGGCCTCACATTGAATTACATTTCTACCACACATGTTATCTTCACTTGTTACTTCTGTACACAAACTTTACCATAGAAAACATAAAACGCAACGAATTTGATATATATATTTTTAAAAAAATAGAGTGCGATGTCAACTGTCATCGCAAATGCCAACGTTTAATGCCAAACTTATGTGGAGTAAACCATAAACTTGTGGCCGAAGCATTGTCCAAATTAAAAAAAAACCGAAGGTCGGAGAAAAGTAATAGGTCTACTTCGTCGTGTTCAGCTATAGATGAAGATGGCACAGTGTCCACATCCTTCTCCAGTATATCCATCAGGAGTAAGTATCCATTTTAATTTTGTTTGTAATGTTAATAATAATCATAATGCCATAATTCAAAATTTAAAAAAGTTGGGTTTTTATATGCATAATAATATAGACTTTTAGAAGGCTCCGGACGCCAGTGACTAAAGATGTTGACGCGCCTTAAATAAAAAAAAAAAAATAAAAAAAAAATAGGCAGCAGAATGTGGGAGCACGCGCATTAGTATTAATAAAATTGTAATCAAAATAAATATTCCCAAATCAAATTTTCCTCTCTATAAGGGAATAATTTTATAATTCTTCAGTCCTGGGTGGCAACACTGTTGTTTTATTGTGTGTAAGTTGAAAATTTATCCGTGACTTTCGTTTTCTTTACCCCGTAGGGGTTAATTATTGATTGTTGCAAAATAATATAATTATTTTTCATGTTACAGAAAATTCTTTATTAATTTAAACAATTTTAAATTAACATTTTATCTGTAAATCTCAAGCTTATTTATTTTAGTTGCTCTTGAACAACATTAGAAATAACAAATCTTTAATTAAAATAAGTTAGCGTCAACATATAAAAAGATTGATTCTAGTAATAAAACTAGTTCCCTATTGACAGATTCATCAGACAGCGAGAGCGCGGAAAGTGGAGCCGATGTGGCAGGAGCGTGCAGTGGCCGAATCAGTCCGCCAGCCAAGTCTCTACCCAGATTCAGGACATACTCAATACAAGACTTCCAGTTCCTCAAGGTACTTGGCAAGGGCAGTTTTGGCAAGGTATGTCTCACCGAATGAAATATTTTCAAAAATTAGTTTAGAATAATAGAATGGGTTTTTTATTGGTTAAAAGCTCAGCTTCCCATTGGCCATCTGTAGGTGATTACAAGCTGTATTCCCAACGTAACGCTTAGTAGATTATTTTTTAATTTATTTTGCGTTTTTTACTTTCTCTCACCGCTGTAAGAAGACTGGCGATCGACAAATTTTCTTAATTGAGTTTTCACCGGAAACATACATGTTTTGGTCCTCTGATCAGAAAGAAAATTGCTTTTTAGAAATTAGTCTGTGTGTGTGTGTGAAACATCATTATTCAGAAACGAAAAATCTCCGGCAGCTCATACTTCCCCTGTACGTTTTACCAGGAGTTCCGACACGAAATTATCTGGGTCACTATCCCACATCAGAACTACTATTTTCAGAATTTTTTTTTAAGCTTTGCAATTTTCTCATCGGCTTGATATACTTACTAACTACCACTATCAAATGAATATTAAATTTGTTGATTACTTTATATTATTTAAACAAGTTGATAATTAAATTAAGCTGATTATTAGATATTATTTTCAGAGTTAATTCCACTAAGTTCACATAGGGGAAAAAATTGCGAATTGAAAACAAGATCTTTGATCGACCTTATTCAAACGAAAAAAAAAAATTCAAACAGTATCTATCTTATGACGTTGCAACATGCGTAGAGGGAAGGGAATAGCGAAGTGGTTAGCGTACTGGACTCCCACGCGGAGGACCCGAGTTCGAGTCCAGCTTGTTGCTACCCTTAGATTTTTTCTTCCTAGGCGCCTCTACAGCTCACTGTCCGGTGATGGACAGTGTTGTCTGTAACGAGAGAACACTGTCCGGAGGCCGGCAGTGCACTGAGAAGGCTCCGGGCGGCAATGACCATAGATGTTGACGCACCTTAAATTTAAAAAAAAACGCGTAGAATACGTTTTTACATCACCCCCACAATCCCCACCCCAACCTTTCCTGATTTTTTTATGTTTAATTTCTATATTTTCTGGGAATTTTAAAGATGAATTGCAAGTTTTTTCATTACGATACTTTTTATAATGCAAAATTTTATTATTTTACAATATCAAAAATTGATTCAACTATTAAAGTTCTTCCTATATACATTTACTCGGTGTTCTACTTTTTAATTAAAATAATAAGGCTGGACATGTATAAAACCCATCTTGTTGGAAGGCGCGGTCAATTATATGCAAGTATGTAATTACAATTTTTACTTTCTCTTTAGTAAAACAGGAAGTATTGTAATCCTGTGAAATTTTTGGTATCGAGGTTTCACCAGAAATAGAAGTTTTGAGGTCCCCTGAAGTGGTTTTTAGAAAAAGGTCCGTGAGTGTGTGTGTGTTTGTATGTATGTATGTATGTATGTAAACAGCATAGCTCAAAAACGAAAAACCGTAGAAAGTTGAAACCTTGATATTCCGTTTAGGTATCACCATCGGATCTGACAGTACGTTATCTGTCAAAATTCTTCTACCGGAAGTATCACTTTACTAGTTGGTTTTTTTAATTTTTGCGATTTTATTGAAACTTGGTATATCAACTACACATACAAAGAGCTACAATATTTATTTGAAACATTTCTCCGGGAAAATTCATTTAAGGGCACTTTTGGGGTCATGTTTGTTTTTCTCTAAAGTGCTATTTCAGTTTACTATACAATTCTGTCATATAAATAATATTAATTAGAATTAAATGTGTTGTCGAAATTCCTAGTATGAAGAAAATCGGATGACCGGAAGTGCGTTTTTACTGAAATGTATTTTTCAGTTTTCTGTTATTTTCTCTAAAACGGCTCCAACAATTTTTTTTAAACTAGGAATGTGAACTACACATATAAAGAGCTGCAACTTTTATTTAAAACATTTCTCCTGGTAAAGTCATTAAGGAGGGCTTTTGGGGGAAGGGCGGAAAGGTTTAGATTTGTCCCTCTATAGTGATATCATAATTGATTACACAATTCTACCATCTAAACAGTAATAATTAGAAATAAATAGATTGCCAGAATTGCGAGTTTCAAGAAAATTAGTATACTGGGTGTGGGCTTTTACTGAACAGTTTTTTTCAGTTTTCGACTAATTTCGACGAATTCCAACGAATTTCATTAAATTTGGTATTCTAAATATGAAATTTGTCATCAGAGATATTTTCCGTGATAGCCTGCTGCTTTTTGTGTCATCGACCGGTTTCAGGCGTTCGCCCATCATCAGCATGTTTTTGTCAAACGTGTAATAACATCACCGAGCAAATACAGTTGATACAACTTGTATCAGCACAGTATCTCCTTTATACAGTTGATTCAGTATCAGTTTATTTGCTCTGTGCAAGTCTATGTTATTTATTACACTGTTTGACAAAAAACATCCTGATGATGGGTGAACGCCTGAAACCGGTCGATGACTACAAAAAGAAGCAGACTATCACGGTAAATATCTCTGAGGCTTTCCAGCTCTGCGGAACCAACCACAACAACTATGAAATTTGTCAGTTACAATTTCGAAAACTCGAGTAAGAGAAAGCTGTGTGAGTTCACACCAGATTTTTATTATTGCGCAGTAGAACACTGTAACTGCAAATTGTAACTCTGTTATGAATTTATAATAAATAATGTTTTCTAACAAATGGTAATTTTTAAAAGTGTCGGGGAATTCCACTGTTATGATAACTTATTTAAAATGTTTAGAACGCATGATGACACAATACTGTAATATCTGACTGCTAAGTTTTGTCTATTTCGGTTAACGTACAAACGTGGGTTCGGATTTGACAATATGAAGGAGCCGACTCAGTGTAGGTGTTGGAGCAATGCTTGTTCGGTTTTCGAACCAAGTCAGAGATATAGAAATGGATCTGTATCGTGCACGCAGGGAATCGGATCCTAAAAATCGACTGAGCCGTCTCTTTCGTGAATGCCACATGACTAGTCTATACAGATCCAATATTTTTCTACACACATTTTCATAAAATACAAAATTGCCAGCCTCTATTTTAAAACAGAATAAAGAAATCTGATGTTCGCATATTAGTGTTAGAATATTTACTCAAACTTTAGTATTGACTGGGTGTATTCTGGCTCAGTCAATATATTGTCTGTAATCAAGGCACCGGAGTTTGGGGAAGCCAAGTTCGAAAGCTATCTCACATGCAAATGATAATAATTCCAGTAAAGGAGGCTAATCTGCACTAACTACATTACATATTTAATTTTTCCTAAAAGTTGGCACCACTTAGTATTATAAATTACAGAGGGAGACTGTCCAGTTATCTGCAAGTTATGTTTATGAACTAGAACAGGTAGTTGACTATTTTAAACTGCCTCACTAACAAACAAACTTTAGAAAATAGATCAAAGAAGCATTTGTTTCTCCTTTATTCTTTACATCTGTTAAAATATATTTTTCTGTAAGAAGTACTGTGTTTATTCCCAGCCTTAGAAGATTCGTATCAAGCTGTGGTATTACTATTAATGGTAGAACTTTCTGCTATACATGTTCGACAGTCCGAGGCAGTTGTTTGAACCATGTTCGCCATGTCTTTCTTACCAACACAACCGCCTACAACAATAATGGCAAAATATTACCTAACCTTTCGACATTGTATTCTTTACAGTGGATAAAAAAAGATTCTTTCTTTACAGAATTTGTTAAAAAAAAAATTTACCAATAACAGACCAAAATATGATAAAAAGGAAATCCCCATATTTGTGTATCTTTGGCAAATATCCCAAAGAAGAATGCCTAAAATAAAGTTGGCACTTGTGCGCACCAGATCGCGCGCTATTACCATGCAAACTTGCCAGTAGCTTTTACCTTCCAGATATCTGTTTTATTGTTTATACTTTCTGTGCACTTGTGCTGGGTAAATAAACACAAAGTTGGAATTCAACGTTCTTATGACGTAATCGTTTTTGGACATTTCACTTCATATGTAATTTTGTAATTTACATATGCTTTTACAATAGGTTTATGTTTAAGTAAAGCTTAAATAATAGGTTAAAACCCCCATTAAATCGATAGCATCAATATTGATATCTTTAATAAATACAATTTGTCAGACTAATTAAACCTGTTTCGATCTAATTACCTTTTTTACTTTCTCTTACTCCTAAGTTAGAAGAAGTATTGTAATCGTGTCAAATTGTCGATATCGAGTTTTCACCGGAAATACACACTTTGAGGCCCCCTGAATCCAAAAAAGTGGTTTTTAGAAAATGGTGTATATGTGTGGGTGGATGTGTGTGAACAGCAAGCTCAAAAGAAAAATTTAGAACTCATTTTGTGATTTTTGTTTTATCAAACCTTGATTTTTTATCTTTCTTAATTAATAATTATTGTAAATGGAAGACTATTCACTAACTAATGTTTTAGTCCAGAAACTAATGTCTAGTGTTAACACTTAGCTCTTTTAGCAAGGCACTGCAAAAGTACCAACTGACATGCATATCGCTATGGTAATCAACACTTTTAAATTCACTGATAAATTAAGACGGCATTATGTATAAAACCTGACTCACCTCCAACCTTCTTACATATCAGTTTACCTACATATTTTCTTGCTTGGATTTCATATTTATTTTATTTTTACAAGCTTTTGACTGTCCTTAAACTTAGCATTGCCTTTCTTCAAACTTTATCGATTCTTGTTAGTACATTTCTGAAATTTCTTGTCGCCCCCCTAATAAAAATAACTTATAACACTGAGCACACTTAACATCACTGTTAAAATTTAGTTATAAAGTATCTTTCAAAACATGCTATTTATTATACACTATTTCTGATGTAATCATAATTTATAATAATTCCATTTTGTTATTAAACATACACACACATTGTAACATAACCCAACCGGTAGAGAACACGAATTTGGTGAATTTTCCCTGAGATGGATGAAAATCCGACGACGGTCAGGAATATAAGAATTTTTCTTTTTTTCTAATTTAAGTCGCGTCAACATCTATGGTCATTAGCGCCCGGAGCCTTCTCTGTGCACTGCCGGCCTCCGGACATTGTTCTCTCGTTACAGACAACACTGTCCATCACCGGACAGTGAGCTGTAGAGGCTCCTTGGAAGAAAAAATCTAAGGGCAGCACAGCTGACTCGAACCCGAGTCCTCTGCGAGGGAGTCCAGTGCGCTAACCACTGAGCTAATCCCTTCCCTAATATAAGAAATATTATGCATGCTACGATGCATGCAGAATAATATTTTTCTGTTGGATTGGCACTTTTTCCGTGCAAATGCTATCTGTTTTATTTTGTGTTTTAGAAATTCTTTACCGCACTAAAATATCATCATCATGTAGTGCCTTGTGTGTCAGTGGCGGCTACTGGTATTCGCGATTGCGCGACTGAACCCCCCAGCTATTTGAAAAAAAAATAAAAAATTAAAAGTAACAAATTATCATATGTTTATTACTTTCTCTTATTTTTATTTCGTATTTCAATTTCAAAAAATATTTTCATTTTTATTTATATTACTTTCAAACATTGGTCACAGCAAAAATTGAATGAATGAATGAATTGAATGATGTGAAAAAAATAATTTGTCAAATCCGAGGAGAATCGAACATAAACGAATAGGAACGTATATCAGTATAGGAGCTCACTCTAATGTGTTGTTTAATGTATTGTGCATTTTTGTACGATTGTAGGTATACTTCGTGCACATATCAGATGTATAAAGTGTAGGAACCAGGGGGTTCACAATTCGGTATCGCGCTGGAGAATTTAATATATATATATGTATATATAAAAACATTTCTTTGTGTTAGTGTAGAAACGTGTGTTTCCTATTAACTTTTTAAAATAAGAGTGGGGGATTCTTGCGCGATGAACGTTGAATACTAGCTAGCTGTAGTTGAACGAACTTACCCGATCTTATCCGAAGTTAGTTGCACATTCGATATTGCGCTGTAACGGCCGTTCGTTATTTTTTTGTGCGATGTGGCCTCTGCCAAAGTGTGAATTTTTATATTTTTATCAAGCTTTTGGATTCGAATTGGTTTATTTTTTTAAGTAATTATATTTTATATATTTTTCAATATTTATATTATTATATTTCTAAATATTATTTTTACATTAGATAAAGTTTTAAACATTTTTTCATTCCTTCTGTTTTCAATTTATCATGTCATTTATCATATCTGTAGCAATTAATAGTGTTGAATATTTAATTAAAAATTCGGATAATTTAACTTACGAAGATAGAATTAGGATTAAAAATGCCGGTCTCCCGCGTCCCAACTTAATCATTAATACTAATTACAAAAACAGATAATTTAAAAAAAAAATGTTGAACCCCCGCATATCCAAGTCAGGAACCGCCACTGGTGCCTGTAATAGTTTCTTCAAAGAAGGGCACTCTTTTTTGACAGTATAAAATTCTAATATTTTCCTTCTTGTGGCTGAATCAGCAAAATTGTCCATCTCACATTTTTTTGTTCTTCTCCATTGCTACTTTTGATGTAGAAAATTTCTCTTGACCGGAATGAGCTTGTGACACTTTACTCTGTTTAATTATTATTACAAGAGGTATTAAGACTTTGAAACACCTATTGTCTCATTACCTGAACGCAATACATTAATTTTCAAAGAATGCTCTGACTTCCCTTTTTGCATATGCTCATATACTTTGAAACAATCTCTCTTGCCTGACTTCTCAATTGAAGTCCATAAAGATGACTTCTTGAGATTCACCAGAAGTTGATGGCATAACTATTAATGTCCTTTATAAATTTTAAAAAGAACTAAACTAATATAATCAAAATAATTCGATTTATTAACCAACACTGTTTAACTTAATGTTTCACTAATTAAAAAAAAATAATAATAAAGTAGTCAAAAAAGGGACTAAGTAAAAATTTGCCAATCAAGAATACATAAACAATAACAGTTGTAACCATCTAGGGGAAGTTACGTCAGAAGATCCAGAAATAAGTTGCCAAGCTACTTACTCTAGAGAAGTATAGGAAGTGATTGTGAAGTTGAGTGTATCATCCGAATGTGTTATGTTTTGGAAGGGAGTGAACGAACTAACAGGGGACAACAGAAATTCATTTCTGTAAAAAAGGTGTTAAAAATTACCCAGAGGATGTTTTAAAACTTGTTGTGAAACCTTTAAATCAGTGCCTTTTTTCAAATTCTCATTGTTTTCGTAAGATTTAACATTCGACGAATCCATCCAAGAATGGACAAGCCTGAATATTTCTGACTTTATTTGTGCTGTATGTTGTCCCTCAGGAAAATCAGACCTAAATTTCCTGGATTATATCTACAGTAGTTGGGTCACATCTCGAGAGAATGGTTTTCACAGACGACATTTAAGTTCAAACACCCCAGACAGAGCTTTAGTGCGGTAGGTCGCAGTATTCCACTGAAAATTCTACTAATTCGATCAGTGATTGGCTTTTGGCGTGCATTAACGCTAAAGCTGGACATTTTAAATTTATTTTTTTATTTTTACTGACAGGATTAGTTATATTGAAGTTGTTAAAAAAAAAAAATCAACTTTATTTACGAAGCTCTGCATACTATAATATTTAATTAAAACAATATAAAATCCTACAATGTAAGGAGAAATAATAGAAATAGTGTGATATCTATGCCGTAAACTGATAAACTGATGGAATCAGGCCTATTATTTAGATATGATTTTATTCGGATTGAATTATTATCCGTAGGATGTTGTGTTTATTATCCGTGGATGTATATTAGTAGGATGTTGTGTTTTATAGGTTTAATTTTTAGATTGGAATTATTGTATTAAATATCAGCTAGAATATAGAAAAATAATCAGATGTATGCTGTGGCAGGTATTGTTGGCCGAGTTGAAGGGCTCAGAATGTTACTATGCCGTCAAGTGTTTGAAGAAGGATGTAGTGCTGGAGGATGACGATGTAGAGTGTACCATGATCGAGAGGAAGGTGCTCGCTCTGGGCACCACACACCCCTACTTTTGCCACTTATTCTGCACATTCCAAACCCAGGTATTGTTAGTTTAGTGAGCGAGCCGATCGCTAAAGTTTCTATTTCATAATGGAGTAGATGTTTAACGTGAAATCATTGACTAGCTATTTTTAAATCGGCTTCTTGACTTGACCACGTCTTCCGATCCTATAGTGACCAATTCTGAAGCCTACATGAGAGCACCCTACTTTTTTTTAGCGAATTTCTTGCAGAATTACCTCTCCAAAATTGTTGAATTTAAAAAATCTGTTATAAAACTGTTACATGACTTTCTCTTATTGACAAACATTACGAATCCCATTTCCCTGATAAATTTTTATTAAACACTTGAAGTTGTTAGTAAAGATTAAAAGAGTACAAATTTGTAAAATTGTTCTACACGTTGACTATAACTACAGGTGTAATAAATAGTGGTGGAAACAGATATTTTTGACCATTTTTACTTTCTCTTAGTGCTGGTAACAAGTACTGCCAAATTTTCGAAATTGTATATTCACTGGAAATACATGTTTCCCGAGTGTCCCGAGTTCGAAAAAATGTTTTTAGTGAATGGTCTGTGTGTGTGTGTGTGTGTGTGTTTTGTATTTTAACAGAATATCTCAAAAACGAAAAGCCGCAAAAAGCTCTGAATTGGTATTCCGTTTAGAATTACCACCGCATCTGACCCGACAGTTTCGGCCATAATCCATCAACCGAAAGTGCCACTTTACTGAATGTTTTGTGTTTTCAGTTTTTAGCGAAAACGGCTTTAACGATTTTCTTTATACTTCCTATACTATCTGCAGAAATAAATCTCTCTCACTTTTAGTTAAAACATTTTAGAGGGGGGTTTGCTGGCAAAACCCCCTTTAAGTTTGAATTTAATACCACTTAAATACAATATCAGGTTCTATCAATTATATACTATTAATATTGTACATTAGAAGCAATGCTAGAACTCCAAATTCGAAGAAAATCGGTTAACCGGAAGTACCACTTTACAGAGTAGGTTTTGAGTTTTTTTGGAATTTTCTTGGAAATACCTAAAACGATTTTCTTTTAACTTTCTATGCTAACTGCACACGTATAAACCACTATTATTTGAAATATTTTTCCAAAAAAAATGATTTTTGATGTTTGAGCGGAATTTGTGGCGTTAAATTTCTAATGTTACGGGGGGGGGGGCAGTATAGTGTTATTGGTGCAATATAATCAGTTCTCTATCTGCCAAGTTGGATAGTTAGTTACTTATCTCCCCACCACCACCACCACCTCTATATTTATGCCAGGACAAATATGTAAAATCTGAATTTAAAGAAAATTTGACATTTTATACATAATTGCATTAAAAGGAGTAGGAAAAAGTCGTGTGAGTGTTTCACCAGATTTTTTTAAGGCGCGTCAACATTTACGGTCATTGGTCCGCACTGCCGGCCTCCGGAGAATGTTCTCTCTTTGTAGGCAACATTGTTCATCGCCGGACAGTGAGCTGTAGAGGCTCCTAGGAAGAGGAAAATCTATGCGTAGCACTGTGCTCGAACCGACCTCCGTGTAGGAGTCCAACGCGCTACACTGAGCTTATCCCTCCCTTCTCTTAGGAACAAGTCATTTCAAACAGAACAGAAAACCTAATCTGTAAAATCGCACATCCATTTTTACACCAACTTTCTTCTTCTTGGAGTTCTAACAATTTATTTAATGAATCTTAATATGGTATAGATATTAATACCGTAAGTCGAACTGAATGGCCTTAACATTGCAGCTCCTCGTAGAAATCTTCAAACCCTTCAAAAATCAAATTTCTTGGAAAATTTACCATTATAAAAGTAATATGCCTTTGTGTGTATGTGTGTGTATGAGCGAAATTAAAAGAAAGTCATTGAAACCTCTTTTGAGAACCTCGCATCAATTTTCTTTCTTTCTTCCAATGAAAAAACTTTCTTTAATTTTTCACAATTCTGTAAGTTATCTGTTATTTAGTTGGGTACTAATTTCCCCTTCTAATATTTAGAGAACAATCATATCGAGGAAAAGACGGCAGCTAAAGACCTTCAAAACACGTCTTAAAAAATTAATACATGGGCAATATTCAATTTAAATTTATTTTTGTGAAGGTTTAGTAGTCCATTCGAACGGAGTAACGAACCATTTTTTGCCATTTCGCTAAGTTAAACAACCCCATGTAACTAAGTTTTCCGATCGATAGCAATGAAAGGTCTCACTTTTGCAGTCGGTCTTATTGCTTTCAAAAAATTGTTAATTCTTCAAATATATTAATCTCATACTCATTTATTCTCTCTCTCAGTCTCATTTATTCTTCGTTATGGAGTACCTGAACGGTGGGGACCTTATGTTCCACATTCAACAGTCTGGAAGATTTGACGAAGGACGAGCAAGATTCTATGCGGCCGAAATTGTCTCAGCCCTTACTTTCTTGCACAAGTGGGGTATTGTTTACAGGTAATATCAATAAGTTAATTAGAAATATAGCCAGACATGTCTGTGAAAGACCTCAGAATATAGTGGTCTGGTGTTCACAGGGACCTGAAATTAGACAACGTATTATTAGATTTTGATGGGCATGTTCGGATTGCTGACTTCGGTATGTGCAAGTTACAGATCTATCTTGACAAAACTACGGATACTTTCTGTGGCACTCCGGATTATATGGCACCAGAGGTTTGAATTATTAATTATGTGGTGATAATAGTTAATGCTTTAACTTACATTTGCCTTTATTGTGGATATTTTGCAGATAATCAAAGGATTGAAGTATAATCAGTGCGTAGATTGGTGGTCTTTTGGAATCCTGTTGTATGAAATGTTGGTGGGTCAGTCTCCATTCTCCGGCTGTGACGAGGACGATCTGTTCTGGAGTATTTGTAATATGAGGCCACATTTTCCAAGACATCTTTCGGCCGAAGCAAAATCAATACTAAATGCGGTTAGTATATCCATATCATTCCAGTTAAAATACAATATATAATTGCTCAATTTAAATATTGCTATTCTCAGATGCGGGGCCCCACTAGGGCTTAAAGCACTTAGGCTACAAATGGCCCAATTTGCTCTCCGGTTTCATCTCATATCAACCCTCTGACATTAATAAACTCCAGTATTAAGGCGAGAAGTTACAATAGTTTTTGATTCGGTGCCAATCCACCGCATCCCAACTCCAAGCCTTAAGAATCGTCTACAGCAAAGTGCTCACATTCACAAGGAAGGTGAGAAGCGGAGCTATGTTCTTTTGGCCTCACAATCTATAAAATGGATCCTCCACAAGGTCCATAATGGTGTGTGTTTCCTCAGTAACCAATATAGTGATCCTCCTTAGCTAACTTTTCTGTCTTCCGAAGCCATTCATTGTGCGAGATAATAGAAGAAGGCCAAGTTGATCTCAATAAAAACGTTGCCTTCAGACAACTAGAAGATGTATTGTTTCCGTATACTCTGCCATAGAATACTGCGCCAAGAAATTTCCTAATTTAAAAAAAAAAAATCGTATATTAACATAAATTACATTAAATAATGACCAATTTAATTTGTTAATAGTTTCTAGAGAAGGACTGGACGAAAAGATTGGGTTCTTCAGATAATGGTGCTTCGGAAGTAATGAATCATGAATTCTTCATTGGACTAAAGTGGCATCTCTTGGAGCGTAGACAGTTGGAGCCGCCTTTCAAACCTCACATGGTACGTACACATTAACACATACACATGGTACACATTAAAAGAATTCCAAATTTGAAGAAAATCGGTTAACCGGAAGTGAGACTTTACGCAATAGATTCTTGAGATTTTTGGAATTTTCTCGAAAACGGATACTACGATTTTCTTTACACTTGGAAAGTTCATGTACAGATACAATTCTATAACTTTTATTGGAAAATTATTTCGGAAAAATGATTTTAGGGGGTTCCGGAAACCTGTCAATTAGGAAACCTGTGCAATAAGCTTTATTTGCTCCCATTCGTTGCTCCCTGAAATAACCCCTACTACCTTTTCTATGGCAGGTCCATTTAGACGTTTGTAAACATAATAATTTTAAAGATCTCTAAATTATATTATTGCCAGTTGTGTGTGTTTCACACAGATTTTTTTCTGGAAGACCAGTCAATGTGTAGTTATTTAAAGATCATTAGAGCCGTGGTTAAGGCATGTCTGAGTTTTTTTCAGTAGGCAGTGGAGTGAGGCAGAGTTGCTTTTTAAGCCCCACTCGCTTCTCGATTTTCGTTAATGAGCTCCCCTCATTTCTGGAGGGCTGTGTTCATATTGGGAATATTAAAGTTAAAGTCCTTCTGTATGCAGATGACGTGGTCCTCGTTTCTGACAATCCTACGGCTTTGCAGTGGAATATTAACTTGGATAAATACTGCTGTGGCATCTTTTTTTGAATTTGAAAAAGTCCAAAATTGTAGTTTTTAGGCGGGGCGGCAGATTAAGGTCAGATGAAAAATGGTTTTTTAGGGGTGAGCGAATAGACACTGTTAACAGTTGCAAATATTTAGGTGTCACTTTAACATCTCATTTATCATATCAACTGCACTTCAATAACAGAGTTTCTGCAGCTAAATTTGGTTTAAACAGTATTTGGTCTCGTTTTTTTGTAGGAAATGAAATCCCTTTACAGTCTAAATACCATGTATATTATAGTGTTCTTCGCTCAATTATCTGTTATGGAGCGGAAGTTTGGGGATATCAAAGTTATGAAGTAATTGAAACATTTCAGAGATATTTTCTGAAAAAATTATTTGGTCTTCCGATGTGTACTCCTAATTATATGTTGGACATTGAAACTTCCCTGGAACCCGTTGTTCTTTATACTCTCCGTCTGCATATTAGATACGTCTTAAGGGTACTCTCTTTTCCCTCATTTCGTTTGCCGAGGATTGTTGCCTTAGAGATAGTGAAGCGCAAAGCTTTGTGGTTTAAACAGTGGATTACTTTTGCGAGTAACCATTCGTTGGAATTTAGCGCGTCCCTGCAAAATTTGTCAAGTTGGGAGGGGCAAGTTTCTGCACTCATGTTGAAAATGAAGGCAGATCTTCGGGGAGTTTCTGTGAGGCGTGCTCTGAATTTAGAACATTTTTTGCTCTATAAGACGCTCTTACATGCTGACGCAGAATTCTGTTTATACAAAGTGGGCAGTTCTGAGTTGAATATGAATGAGCTACGTTGGCTATTCAAATTAAGGGGGGAATTAGTTTATTTGAATTTCTCTCCCTGGGAAAAAAGAGACTCTCTCAAAGAAAGTTGTTCTTTGTGTACTCTAAATGAGCGGGAAGACCTCTACCATTTTTTGTGCCTTTGCCCTATATTAGCGGAGTTCCGGCATAATATTTTTGGGCTAGATACCTTTACTGCACCATTCATTGTTAATTGTCTAACTAATAGTGCTCAGTGTACACCTTTAATAAGGTTCGTGGAATGTGCCTGGAAGTACAGGCATGAGTTAATTAGTGTCATGTAACTTTTGAGGTGTTAAGAGCGATTATTATGTAGAACAGAAAGAAGGAAATTATTTTAAGTTTGTTGTCTTGTATAGAGTATTTTTTTTTATTTTTTTATTTATTTTTTTTATTTATCTACTTTCTTATTCTATCATTATTTTATTTTATTTTGGTAATATGTTAATTTTGTTTTATTTCACTAGTCTTTTTAAATTTATTTGAATTATGTATAATGTTTATATAAACCAAACTCTGGCAGACGGATTTATCCATTGCTATTATAATATAAAAAAATATCTATGTAATTTTTCTGTTTAAATAAATATTATTTACTACTACTACTACTAGAGCCGTGGTTAGCTGCTAGTCCATTTACATCGAATAGAATTTAGATAGTTGGACTTGGAGTGGTTCTGAGCTCGATTTCAATTAAGTTAAGGTAGGAACCAATAGCACTGTTGCAGTAACGTCAGAAAAATTGTGAATCTAGGTTTGTCGTGATGAAATTTCATTGCGGCATGGGACTTGAATGAACTTATAATTAAAAGTAATCTTGAGACAAATCTAAATTATTCTAAAAAGGAAAAACGCTTAAAATACAATTAATTTAATTATTACCACGATAGAAAAAAACTATTTTATTGTTTTTTAATTTTTTTTTAGAAACATCCATTAGATACTAAATACTTTGATCGTGCGTTCACGTCGGAAAAGCCAGTACTTACACCCGTCGACAAATCAATATTGGAATCAATGGATCAGACCCAGTTCCAAGGTTTCTCTTACACAAATCCGAATGCTACAGAATAAATTTCTGTATGATGTTTGATTGGATAATATAAAAAGGCCAAGTTGATCTCAGGAAGAATGTTGCCTTCAGACAACTAGAAGATGTATTGTTTCCATATACTCGGCCATAGAAGCAATCTGTTTTTGTGTGAACAGATATTAGTGATTTCAAGAATTTTTTTTTTTATTATTATGTAAATGGGATAAAAAAAGTTGTCTAGCCTTGAGGCATTGTTATCCCGAATTATATTAACAATTAAACAATTAATTGTATTATGTAAATTATTAAACAGTAAACTGACCAACTAATTCTAGATGTAAGTGATGTACCCCGCTGTATTTGCTTAATGACCTCTGCGCCATTATATATTATTTCTCAGTTTCATTGAATCAGGATAGTGTTGAGGAATTTGTCATAGTAACCATAAACTATTATAAACAAACTCTTCGTATATTTATATATATATATATTCTCTTGCTGTCTCCAAAGACGAATATATATATATATATATATATATATATTCGTCTTTAGAGGCAGCAAGCGAAATCTTGTAATGTGTATTTTAATATATTGTAAAAAATGATAAAGATTGTGTGTGTGTGTGTGTGTGTGTGTGTGTGTGTGTGTGTGAGTGTGTGATGTGATTCGTCCCTTTATAAGTGTGTGAATGTGTGTGGGTGTTGAAAAATATTTATTGTGTAATTTTTAGAATATAAACAAAACAAAAAAAAAATTGATTTTATTTTTTATTACGAGTTGTTATTTATTTCACTTTACCACCTTATACATTGTTTATTTTGTATTGTAGGTAGCCTGTTATTGTAGGGCGCCTATTATTGTAGGTACCCTGTTATTCATGTGATTTTTTTTTCTGAATGTTTGGAGTAAAGCAAACTATATATTAGCGTCTATCCGTCAAGGTGGCATATTTACTGAATGTTTATGGACGGTTAGCGCTCTGGAGTAGCAACGCGGAGGTCTCGGGTTTGAATCCAGCTTGCTGCCCCTTAGATTTTCTCTTCCTAGGAACCTCTACAGCTCACTGTCCGGTGATGGACAGTGTTGTTTGTAACGACAGAACACTGTCCGGAGGCCGGTGGTGCATTGTCAAAGTTCCAGGCACCAATGACGATGTTGACGCGCCTTAAAATAAAAAAAATTATTAACATATGACTTAGTATAATAAATAGATTATTATAATATTCAATTGTTCACTAACTTGTTAAAAAGGCTATTTCATTAAAAAGAAAAATATGGAATTTTACAGACTGGAAAGGGCACTAATACCCGGAATAGAATATGAAGTAACATAATTGAAATGGATAGTGTAAGGCTTTGTTTTGGACGATCCTTGTGTGGATATATATAATTGTATATAAATGTGTGATTAAATTGCAATTTAAATAGAAGATACATCTTCAAAATTCTTCAGCAAACTTTACACACACACACACACTTTCTGATCACTTAATACAATTAGTTAAACTCAAAACTTTTATTAATCAACTACTTTTAAACAACTTTACCCAAATAATTTTTTCTTCCAGTTAATTTAAACTTACCAGAAACACTGAAAAGTGATATATCTTAAACAGATAAGATAGATTTTTTCTCTCTCCCGCCGCGTGTTATATCAAGTTAATTAGGAAAAATGCCGTTTTCCTTCTTTTTTTTTTACTTCAAACAATTTCTTTGGAACACATTAAGCATAAGTTTTTCTAAAAATCTGCCTTCGATTATTGATCGCGAAAAATTAAATATTTAGTAAACAGGAAAATAAACATTAAAGTATGTACAAACTTTTTCTTTTAAAGTAATTGCTACTGGAGAGTGTTAACAAACAGTTAATAATTAATAGATCAAAGAACCTGTATAATGATTTAATATACCTGTATAATGATTTAAAAAACAAAATTCTGTTGCGGAACCCCAACTTTCACATTATATTTTCAAAAGTTGAACTAATAGCTATACTTTTACTTTTTCTTACTCCTAGTAAAAGGATAAAGAGCACAGCTCAACAACGAAAACTATAGAAAGTTCAAACTTGATATTCCGTGTTGGTATCCGACAGTGTTGGTTGTCACAATTTCTCAACCGAAAATACCATTTTACTGAATAGTTTACACCTTTTTGCGATTATCTCAAAACCAAAACGAGCATAATTACTTGATTAAAATAAAATTATAAGAGATCTGTATGACAAAAAAAACAACATACATATCATATGATAATTGATATCCACTGAAAATTTTAAGTGCCGACGCCTTGAAATGACTGAGTCCTTTCAGTGCTTATTTTCAGTTCCACGTTCTGTTGGTAGGTTGGGGATGCGCATAGTTTTCGGGCATAGGTCACGGTTTTGGGCAAATGCCAGGTTTAGGTTTCTGTCTGCCGCTTATAAGTTTTCGTTCCGGTGGATCACCGCGCGGAAAGTACGCTCCAGAGCCCAAAGCAAATTCATCCACCTAGCGGAATTGAATGAATTCTTTACATCGAGCGTGACAAAAAGGACCGCTCGGCGCAAATAGTGGTTCTGACCCTCTGCGCAACGCACCGCCTCAATCACCTCCTGATCGCATCAATCGTCGATCGTCCTGCATTGAACCCACCCTGCCTCGATGATGTCTTAATAACGAGAGTTATTAAACAGGCTGCCCAGGTGCAAATAAGAGTTGCACTGCGGTTGCCTTCGTGTACCGGACGGTTTGGGAGCCGGCTGCACTGAAAGTTGGCCTTGAAGAAAGAGTCCGCATCTTCGGTTGAGGCATTTTGACTGGGATCGCGAAAAGAGGGCGATGGCTGCGAGGCTCATCAGGCATGTAAGGCCTGGATAAAGCGGCAGTTTGGCGAGGTTGATTGCTACCTCACGCAATTTCTCAGCAAACATAGGCACTTCAGTTCATATCTCCATCGCATTTGTTATCGCCGCACTGTTTATACTGTCTTGGTTGAGAAGATGGTAAGCGGGAAGACAAGTGGAGACGCATAGCTCATTACGCTCAGGATGCACTCCGGGTAAAAGAAAGGTGACTTGGAAGAGTAACAAACGGGTAGAGAGCCCGTAGAGGGCACTAAGGACCTAGCCTTAAGTAAAGTAAAAAACAGTTCTGGGTTGTGTTCTGCAGATGAGGGTTTTTTTGGTAGGTAGGATTTTGGGTAGGGCCTCACACTGGGGAGGCATAGCATTTGCGCGTGCATAAAGCATCGTTCCATCGGCTTTCTATACTAGCCCGCCCAGTTCGAGACTGAAGCCAGTTTCCAGTAATACCACAAGAGGTGTACATTAGCCATGAGGCTAATGTCGGGTGAACTTGTAAAACGCTTTCTAATCTTCGAGTAACCCGCTTTCGCAAGATCGGTTTGCAAAGAGAGTGGGCACCACGGCTACCTACATACTTATTTCCACATGTTGCTAGCCTCCACACTCCATCATGATCACTAAGATTACACCATACACATTCATAAAATATAAAACCTCATGAGTATAATATAGAATAATCTAAACAATGGATAGACACCTACTCTCCAAGCAAACCCAAAAAGTTCAAAGAAACGTTCAGCAACAGGAAGACCATAGCTACGTTTTCTGGCATCAGAAAGGTGTGTTGCTAGTAGAGTTTATGGAGCAGAGGACTACGATCTCTGCAAGCATATATGTCCCCTGCGGAGAGCCATTCAACGCAGAAGAAGAGGCATGCTGTCGTCTGGAATTGTTTTGATTCTTGACCTCAAAGCCTCGTACATACCCATACCAATAACGTATATCCTAACAAGAACCAGCAATTCCCCAAACAACACAACAAGAGGAAAACTCAGAACTCCAAAAAAGAACAAAATAAAAGAACTAAACAAAAAAAAAAACCTGCCCTAACTCCACCTTGCAAGGCCTCACGACAATCGGCGCTCAAATGCCTCGACCGCTAACTCCTTTAAAGCCTCATAGGCTGGGCCATTCTCCAATAACGAAGGAAGAGAATTGTTTTCAAGCTGAGATGAAAACCCTCTTTGCGCCACATGGCTCTCAGACGTCGTACATGCAGCAGAACAAAGAATGTGCTCCGCGGCCTCTTCTATTCCACAACGGCAGTTCCGATTGTCAACCAAACCCATTCTATACCACTTGCCGTTTAAAAAGCTGTGACCCGTTACTAACCGAGACACGGCATACGAAAGTACCTTCGGAACAATACGCCTGCCGGCGCCTGCTTCTGGCGGAAATAAAAACGTGGTCCTGCCCTTAGTGGAGACCCTCTACCTCGATTCCTATTCTACCATTAACTCCTCCTCCAGCCTCTTCTTACCCTCCTCTCGCAGCCCCAAACCCTGGTCTCCCCTCATGTCCACAAGCACAGAAGGAACCCTAACATGCCCAAAACAGGCCGCTTTGCTTCTCCTCAAAAAATATCTACTTGCCGCTCTAACCACCTCCAAGTCTAGCGGAAGGCAACCAGTAAGAATCTGCAAGGCCTCTGTGGAGCTCGTTATACTGAAGCGGCCCATAGACAACAGCATTGGCCGCTGCATTGCCAATAAATGCCTTTTTACCACCGAGAACTGCACTCGGTGGGCCCAAACTGACGCACAGTATATAATCTTAGGAATCATAATTATCCTTGCTACTGCTCTGGAAAGGCTCCACTCCTTTTTTATTATACAATTCAGCTTATTCACTACCTTCTTCGATCTGTCCCGTAGATCCCTAACATGGGGGATGAAGCTCAACTTGCAGCCTAATATCTCCCCCGGATGGGAACCTGTCGTTCCCATCGCAAGCGCCCCGACCCAAAGCGTACTGCTGGCTGCCAACTTGGAGCCAAAGAACCCTTAATCAACATAGCAGCATTTTTGTCAGATGATATGTTAAGCTTGTTTGACGTGCATCAATCAGAAAGGGCGCCCAAAGCGGACTACGCGTTCGTCTCTAGCTGTACCCTATTCTCACCGGCAATAATCAGCCCAAACCTAGCGCCGAGTGACTTTCACTTTTTTCGACAGCCGAAGAAAGCTCTGGAAGAACAGCACTTCCCTGAGGTTCAAGAGGTTCAAGAGGAACAAGAGGTTCAAGTCGCCGTGCAGACCTATCTCAATAGCTGTCGGCAACCTTCTGTGAAGAGGATATAGAAGAACTCGTCCACAAATATGATAAATGTCTCAATCTTCACGGTGGCTATGTGGAAAAGTAACTTAGATTGTACTTGACTCCTGGTAATAAAACGAATTGTGATTCACATTTGTCTTTATTTTATTCACCATCGAAGGTTGAAAAAATAGCCCTCTATGTGGGTATGTGTGCGCACGTGTGTTTGTGCGAGTGTATTTGTGTCTTTAACAGCATAAAATGAAGCTATGAAGCTCGAACTTGATTATTCGTATACTTATTAAAAGAGAAACTAAGAGGTAGTTTAGATCTGTTACAATTTTTCTATATTTTCCCAAATATCTTAGCTGATTTTTGACTTTCTGTCGATCTCCCGATTAAATGCGGTCTAATAAGACGGGGGCCGTTAGTCCAGTTTTAAACAATTTAATATACCATTTATAGTAACCATGGTGACAGATTCTAAACATTGGATAAATGAAATGATTGCAAAAAAAAAAATAATATTTAACACAATTCAAAATACATTCACGCAATACCGTGCATCGGCAACTTCCATGGGGTCGGGGAGCCGACCCCTTGTAGTAAATAAATGAATAAATTCATCAATGCTATGTAAATTACAGTAAGAGAAAATCGTGAGTGTGAAACACTTACGATTAAAAACAGTTAAATTACATAAATATTCAATTACCGGTAACAAAATCACTGGTGATCGTGCAGGAGAAGTCGTTTTTCTTCCAACGATTAAATTGGATACAGGTGATACTAACCAAGTAGGCTATCATTTGTTCTACACCGACGACAATTCCCTATAATTTTATAACTCAAAGGACAGAGTTTTGATCATATTGGGTTATATGTGGATAGACCCTTTGTTAACCACGGACAACTATATGTTGCATTGTCGAGCTGTCGTTCGGTGCCGAATACAGAATAATAATTCAACGTTCAGAAACTATTAAAAACGTTTGGAAAACATTTTATCACTATACATTTTGTCCTTAGTTTATGTGTTTTTATATTCTTACATTTCTTTTTTGGCAGGCCTCTCTCTACCCGGGGTTTGGATGGCCGTCGCCATGAGGGCTGAGCCCCCGTGACATGTATTAATATTGCAAATTCGGCTGAATGGATTTTCAAGCGGTTTGGCAAAGATTTTTCTTGAGAATGTTAAGAGAAATTAGGGCCGAAGATGCCAGGGGGCGGAGTCTCCTTAGTCATGTAATGTACATTATAAGGACATATATGTCCTACCACGTATTAAAAACTTTATTATCGATAAGTCTAAATTGCTTTTTAAAAACACTCGATCATCAATACTATTAACCAACATTGTTATGATTACTGATGTTCACAAGTCCCCCGCCAAAGACCCATTAAACCAAATTAATTAGAAAATCTTACAGACACAGCTTAGAGTTTTTATGGTTTTCCCGAGGAAAAAAATTAATAATTATATACTATTATTTTCATCACTTTTATATCTTTTGTTTATTGTTTTTTGTTTATTTTTTGTAAATTGTGTCTGTAAATTAGAAAATTGTCTAATAAAATGAAAATTATTTTTATTGTTATGAGAATAACCGTGAAAAGCCTGCAGTCCTTGTCCAATGGTTATGCTTCTTCGTCTTGTTGAAGGGTTCCTTGTTCATGTGAATGGAATTTAGAGTACGAAATGTCTACGGACCATGTAGACCATAAAGCTAGGTGTCTGTTTTCCGTGATGTCTGTGCGAGCTATTTTAGAAAATTCTGAAAATACTTTGGCAACTATTGAATCTGAGATGGTTGAAGGTAAAGATATAGAAACACTTTATGATGCAATAAAAGGAGTCCAAAATGATCTCAATACTGCATTGACCAAATTAATTGGAGCTACAGCTCAAGGTAAATAACAGTAAAGTTTGTGACAAGTGTGATTTGATTCTAACAATTCAATATTACTTTTTTTTAAATCAAATTCTTTCTAGAATTAGAAGGAAGTGAAACTGATGAAGAAGAAGAAGAAACAAATGCTGAAAATGGAGATGATAATGAAAGATGTAAAAAGAGAATAAAAACATCGTAATTCATTTTGTATTGTTTACTTTCATATGTTATTCCTGTTCCCATCATCTCATATACAATACACCTGCTTAGTGTAACCTTCCAGCGTAATGTCGGTGCTCACGAAACTCATAAGTTGTCCTCGTTTGTTGGTATTTATAGTATAAATTATTTAAATTTATTGTTCTTTAGAATACTTTTATTATTATTGATATGTAATAACAAATTCTATACAGTCGCGAGCGAGTTTATTCAAGGCCAGGGGCCCAATTCGTTTGACCCAAACCAACCCGCCCCCAAAAAATCCTTCAGTTGGAAAAGGAGGACCAGTAACTTGGAAAACATTGACAGTTACAGGCATACTAGGAGGAGGTCTTGTAGTATTTATGTTATATTTGAAAGGAGAAAAAGAAAAAGGTTGTATTGAAAGCAAATAATAATACAAGATTTCATAAGTAAATATTTTATTACACAAAAAGTTTGCAATTATTTTAGCAATGGCTATAGAGAGAAAAAGACAATTAGGCAAAGCAGCAATTGGTGGGCCATTTGAACTTATAAATGAAAAAGGTAAAACTGTTAAGAGTGAAGATTTCCTAGGAAAGTGGTTACTTATATACTTTGGGTTTACACATTGTCCGGATGTCTGCCCTGAAGAAATGGAAAAACTTGCCCTGACGATTGATATATTAGGTAAGTACAGCTATATGGTTCCTCATTATCGACCTACAAAAACAAACATTGCCGAATAATAGTGGCTTGCCAAAACATTAAAATGTACAGAATACTGAGGAAGACAGAATGATAAGTAAATTAAGTAATACAGAATGATTTATCTAAGTTTAGAAAAGAAATAAATCTCACGAGCTAAATATTAATATAGTAACGGTTGCTTAGTAATCAAATTTGCCACTACAGTTACCGTTTGTATAATATACTCGATTTAGAATGTATTTCTCTTATCGTTTTCTTCATTTTGCAAAATTAATATCAAATTGGGGTATAAAACATTTCTTTAAGGGGAAATAGACTTGGCCTCTTCTTCAGCGGTCTGGCATGGGTATCCGGTCTGAATAGCTCGAGCTATTCCACCACTAAAGTCACATATTGTAGCACACCTGTAAAGGTAGCTGATTTACAGTTACTTGGGCTTAGCGTGATCCATACATACAAAATATAGCTCATCCATACTTTCGCCAGCATCTCCTACTTTTTCAGAGTTTGCAGTTTTTAATGTATAGACATTGGAATCTATAACCTCACAGCGAATTTGAATTGGTAGTTACTTTCTTCCCTCTGCAATAAAAGGAAATAATAATCTTTATTAGTTTTCTTTTTGTACAGGAGCCATAATAATACAAACAGCCTATAGGCCGTCTGAGGAATTGTCATCAATTAAATTATTTCACTTATTACAAAAAGAAATGTACATATGAAAATATACCGTTATAATAAAATAAATAATATACATATAAAAAACTGAACCGTTATAAAAAAAAAGAAATAAATTAACACTAACACTTGTGTTTATATTCGCATACAGAGAAGGAAAGTAAAACAAAAAGAAACCTTTAAGTAAAAAAGAAAAGAGAGAGAAAAACAAATTTTGCTATTAAATAAATTCACAAATTGAAAGATACCTGGTAGTTCCGTGCAGATTTACAGTATTGAAGTAATGTGACCCCTAGTTCTTGCCGTTCAGCTAATGTAGGAATTCATTGCAATTGAACACTTCCTTACAGAAATATCTAATTCGGAACTCTTTGAGTATTGGGCAACCACCAATTAAATGGAATATATCCTCTCCCTATCTGGGAGTTTGCCCATTGAGCATAGTTTGATTTCCTTAGATTGTAGATACTTATTAAAAAACGATAACTCCCCTTTGGCTTATCGAGTTAGCATTTAAATTAGAATTTATATCAGAATTATTATTTAAACATTTATATAACATATGAAGCCTACTATTTTGTGCCAGGGATTTATATCTATTAATTAGGTTATATTTAACAAACTATATATCTTTAATTTCTGTGATAGAAAGTCTGTGAAATTGACCTCATACTTTGTACACAAACATTCCCATTCTTTGTACAAAAAGATTTTGCTTTTTATCATAATATTTAGAAGAAGGCTTACCCAAGCCTTCTTACCACCTGTACGAGGGGAAATTCATGCACCTATATAAATTTATTTGCACATCAATTGTGTACAAGTAGGCACAACATTCGTTTCAAAATAGAGAATATAATCAGGCGTGGTCTTAGGCAGGCTGAATACTTTTTTAAGAAAATATTTTAACGGTAAATCTACGTTGTCATTAGCTGCATATCCCTAAACCTGGGCACCATAACACTTGAGACAGCGATATATATTTGGAATTTAGAAACGAAAGATGTGCTTTTATTTGTTAAGATATTATTAAAAATACTCATTGCAAACTTGCTTTAGAATTCTCTTTTTAAAATCAGTAAAAGAAAATGTTGCGAGCTTATTAAATATTAGGCATACAAATTTTGCTATAAATTAAATTCACAAATTGAAAGATTCCTATCTTCAATCGAAAATACATACTTTAAAGCCACTAGGTATGGAAAAATTATTTTTAGTGAATGGTCAATATGTGTGAAAGAATGGTTGTGGAATTTTGAAAGGCTCAAAAATGAAAAACAGAGAAGGTTCAGACTTCATATTCCTCGGATCCAACCGACATACAAGTTTCACTGCCAAAATGCGATAATACAAAGGCAACTTCATTTTACATTATACATATATAGTATATTAAATCAAAATCAATAGTATATATATATATATATTTTTTTAGTTTTCGCGGAAATGGTTCCAACGTCAAATGCATGTACTACTGTTCTCTCACACACTCATATATATATCCTTATAATTTTTTTTTTGAAATTTATTTATTTATTTTTTTTTGTGAAGCGTTGGTCCTTGACATTTTCTCTCTAAATTGCACTTCAAAATATTGTTAGAATCTGTTATTACGGACAAGTAAATAAGATAGTTGTGCCTACAATAGTGGAAAAATAAATATGTTTAAAAACTACAAAGATAGATGAAAATTTCTTAATCGGTTGAAAATTGTCAGTCATGTCTGTGATAAAATTGTATTAAGTGAAATTGTGTGTCACCATGATACACACCACTTTCCCAGCCCTAAATACATTATTCATCTATTTCAGACAAGGATGAAGAGGTTCCACTTCAGGTTCAGCCATTGTTTATCTCTGTAGATCCACAAAGGGACACACCAGCAGCTGTAGGCAAATATGTAAGAGAGTTCTCTCCCAGAATAATTGGACTGACCGGTACACAGGAACAAATTGGACAAGTTTGTAAAGCTTATAGGGTATATTTTAGTGCAGGACCTAAAGATGAGGACAACGATTATATTGTATGTTTGGAGTTTACGGTAACAGATTTATATGTTAATTATAGATATGTGTGCATGTATAAAAATATGGATTGTTGTAGGTTGACCACACTATAATTATATATTTGGTAAGCCCAGAAGGTGAATTTGTAGACTATTACGGCCAAAATCGTACTGCCGAGGAAATCGCAACCAGTATAAAAGTCAACAATGCTAAATATGAACTGGTCAATAGTAAAAGTTGGATAGCGAATCCTTTTGGAACACGTAGTCTTCTGACAAGTTGATTTCTTTATAATAACTGCTTTTATAATTTTGTATATATCATCAGTTTATACAACCTAACCACAAGAAGTCACCAAAACATATGTATTTTAAAATAAATGACACTATAGCTAGCCTCATACTGGCACTGACTCTAAATTATTTTCATAACGCTGACTTTCTGATTCGTTCACTTAATACTAGTATTTGATACATAACGTACCTTGCTCATAAAGTTAGTATAGTCAATAAATTTTCTTTGCAAAATTTTGTTTTTTCATTTATAACAAAAGAAGTGTATTATTTATAAAACATTTTATCTGCTTACTTTGTTTCCTTCACTCTTGTCAGTTCGTTTTTTTTCTTTTTGGCCCGAGACTATTGCAATGGAAGTGGACTCACAACTTCTTCAGAGTTTCTGGCGGTCCTGACTATAGTACAGCCAATAAAACGAACATTGGCATCAACTATCGAATTGAAATACCTCGCATTTTTATTCATGCAATAAAAACACAATTCTAAACAATCAAGAAGTGGTGAAGGATTTAAAAAATTAGTTAAGAACTCTTTCGAAATTAAACAATGTACTAATAGTATAACAATCATGACGAAAGCTAACAGCTTTGACTCACTGCCATTCAAGATGCAGAGGATATTTCGTAGTCAGTCTTCCTCCTGACAGACTGCACATTGGTTCTGAGTTAATTAACCCCATCTTGTGCGGATGTTTCCAGAACCTGCGTTGTCCCTGTATAAGCCCGTAGCCAAATAAATCTGGCTCCTGCTTAGTCCTAGGGTCTCGCTGGTTCTGTGTTTGCACAGTCTCGGCATGGTCACCCTGCTGCGCCTAGGCCCCGGACTTAGCCACCATTACAGATTAATGTATGCTCCTTCCGGATACACTCTTCAGGGACGCACGTACCGTCCTTTGACTATTCCCAGAACGGGTTTTGGACCACAAAACGGAGTGTTGGCTCCTTTCCTGGCCAATTCATCAGCCGTGTCATTACCCTCTATCCCCAATTCATTTGTAAGTTCTGACAGTCAAAAATATGAAACCTTTGCCTCAGAAATATACGAACATTCCACAGTCTATCAACTACAAAATATCCATAAATTCATGATACGGGTTTGAACTGAAAAAAGCATACGGCTGCATTCTTTATGGATGTAGCCAAGGCATTCGATCAAGTATGACGTGAAGGTCTAATTTTCAAACTTAAAGGTAACAATTTACCACCTTATCTAATATATGTATATTCTGACTTCGTGTTTGGAAATTATTTGGATAACAGAACCTTCTCAGTAAAAATAAATCAAACCGAGTGAAACCTAGGAATGCACTTGTACAGGAGATAGACATAGCGCATACATGTAGAAAAGAAAATTAAACTAGCATATGCTGATTGTCGCATACTTACTATATAGGAAGTCCAAACTAAAAGTAAAATGTGGCCTTCTATTATATACCTCCTTAATAAGACTGTTAATTACTTACTCCTGTCCTGTTTGTGATGGCGCAGCGGATTCTGTTATAAAAAAAAATCCAGATAATACAAAATAAAAGTCTAAGAATAATAACAGACTCTCTCCCTGCTTTGTCAGAAATAATCACATTCATAAAGAACTCGTAAGTGCAACAATAAAAGAATTTATTTATCAATACACTTTCATTAAAATTTCTCAAAACCGTTCAAACTTCTAATATATAAATAACTAGGAAGATCGATTATTAATCGTCGCTTGCGCCCTCGTCTTATTCAAGACTTATTACAGTTATAAACTACTTCCATTTAATCTTGTACTGAACCCACACAGTAAATATCTATATATTACAACTATGCCAAACAAATTTGTTGATCTGATTTAAACAAATTAAAAAAAAAAATTACATAATCTAAGGGTTACTCGCGAGCTAATAAATCTATATTCAATTATAGAACGTAAAGATGAATAATGGAGGCAATTTCAAAAAGTGGTATTATTAATTTTTTTTTTTTTAATTTAAGGGGCTTCAACATAATGGTCATTAGCGCCCAGAGCCTTCTCAGTGCACTGCCGGCCTCCGGACAGTGTTCTCTCGCTACAGACTACACTGTCCATCACCGAACAGTGAGCTGAGCTGTAGAGGCTCCTAGGAAGAAAAAACCTAAGGGGTATCACAGCTGGACTCGAACCCGGGTCCTCTGCGTGGGAGTCCAGTACGCTAACCACTTAGCTATTCCCTTCCCTTAAAATTTATTAACACAGCCTATAAAAAAATTCTGGTGTGAAACACTCACACGGCTTTTAATTCGACCTCAATTAATACAGACTTAGCATTACTACTTTAATCTCACCTATGTATTTTGTTTTTTGTTTGTGTTTCATGTTATAATTTTGTTTTGTATTGTTCCTGAAGAAGACAAACAAAGTTTGTCGAAACGTCCAACTGTCATAATAAATAACAATTACAAAATTCACTTTTTGGTTTTGTTTTTTTTACCATCAATTGGTCGAGAAGCCAACTAATTATTGTTTTCATTTTAGGATTTTTCCTCAAATTTGCGGTTTCCTCAGACCAACGTAATATAAAAAGTAATTCGTACCCGTACAATAAATAGAATTGTGCTTTTTCTCTCGACAATTTTCCTTATCTCCGAATTCCTCCTCTTCTCCCTTCCAGCTTTTCTTGCGGATTCAGAAATCCTTTCCACGCGCCTAATCTACTTTGCATCTTGTTACTACTCACTGCCCAGGTTTCCACTGCGTAGAGCAAGATACTCTTTATTATTGGTGTATAGATGTGCCTTTTGGTACTCATCTGGATGTTGCATTCCATAGTATAGAATTTAACATCCCTATTGCCTTCCTAGCATTAAGCGGCGTTTACACGATCAATATTATTGTCAATACCAGTATTGACAATATTTCCATCAATACTCATACTAACCACTATCAATATTTCATTACTTTACACGATCAATATTATTGACAATACTAGTTACTATTTCTGCCACTAGGAGAGTGTATTTACGTGTTTATGCTCCATCAGTCTAGTTGTTTTTTTGTTAACCTATAAAACATGAATAATCGTGATAAAGCTTGCTTAGCCATTATTTTGGCGCTTGGCACTAAGCGTAAAGTGAAACGAAAACTGTGGATGAAGGAATGGTTAAAGAAGAGGGAACAATATTCACATTTAGTGCTTCTAAATGAAATAAGCGTCAGCGACACTGCTGATTTCATAAACTACTTCAGAATGGATGAACCTACCTTCAACAAATTGTTGAAGATGGTTGAACCATTTTTGAAAAAACAAAAAAATAATATGAGAGAAACCATAAGTGTTAAGGAAAGATTAGCCTTAACACTTAGATACCTCTGTAACAATCATTCAAATGCAACTGGTGCACCTAACCTAACCTATAAGAATAGTATCGCTTTTTTTTTTACTGGTAAGTTGCAACGTTGAATAAAACTATTGAACTGACTAATGGCGGAAATATTGGCCCCGCCCCTAAACCAATAATATTGTCGATATCCCCTCCAATTCTCAGTATTGATAGAAAATCAGAATTTCATCAATACTCTTGTCAATACCGACCGTCAATACTTTTTTAACACTTTACACGATCAATATTATTGTCAATACTATTGATCGTGTAAACGCCGCTTTAGGGAGGCATAACCCGCTTCTCTATGTCTAATTCAGAGAATTCATTGGAAGTGCCATCCATTTGCAGGGATAAACACCAATAAAATATTTAATGTTTAACTTTTTCGAGAAAAATCTGCAGTTTTTTTTGTTTTGAAAATATTTGTGGAACTCTTCAAATTATCTATATATTCAATGTATGTCGCTTTAAAGTGGCTAGCAAATATCTGTTTCTTGCTCCCCCAAACCATGTATCCCTGATTAATAAAATGTATTCATTAAAGAAAAATTTATATGTAAGTTAAGTACACAATATCTTTAAAGATAATCCTTGGAGTAGTTTTACCAGACAATCCCAAAAAATACTGAAAAAAGAAATCTATAAAAAGATACTTCCGCCTGACAGATATTTATCCAAAATGTTTATTTTGCCCGATCGAATTATCTTATTCACGCTATAGAGAGAGAGAGAGAGAGAGCTACAAATATATTGAAGCTAATAATTAATTTCCTTTTATTGAGTTCGGATAATAATTTATTATAAAAAAAAAATGTTTTTTCTTTCTTATATTTTTTTCCATTTTATAACAAAATAAATTTTGCCCATTGATTTTTTTTGCATTTAATATTGCTTGGATTTGTTGTAAAATTGTGATTTTTTTTGCATTTAATATTGCTTGGATTTGTTGTAAAATTGTGAACAAGAAAAAATCATTTAAATAACAACAAAATTTCCTTTCCTGTTTTTTTTTCCTTTCTTTTAAAAACAAAGTTGTGACATGATTAAAATAATAAACTTTTGAAAATATATTCTAAATTTGAAAATATCTCTGATGGAAACAAGAAAGATTTATTTAACTACATATTTTCAATAAAAATTGAAGAAAAACAAATTAATGGTGCCGCACACTGAATTTTCTTTTTCCCTGACAATTTTTTTCTTACAAAACGTTGAAAATGTGTCAACTGTTTATTATATTTCTTTTAATAAAGTGTAATTTATTAGTTTATCTTCTTTTTTTTTTGGTTTTTGTCTTTAATATTGTTATTGTGTTTTTATCTACATTTGTAATATATATATTTATATTAAGGAGTGCAGGATTAATTTTATTTCTTCTTATCCTTAACGATTTTAGATTTCAGATGTTCCTTGTAATCTTGTATACCGCCTGGCCATTTAGTTACTGTTCCTTTCTCGCAAACCCATATCTCTTCAGCTACCTGAGGGTGCAAAAGGGAAAACATGTTACTTAGTTACAATATGTGTATGAATAGTCTATGAAAGAAGTATAGATGTCATTGCACAAGATAACATTTGCTGGACCTTTATGTTAACAAATGTCAAAGTGTGGTGTGAAACACTCACACGACTCTCTTACTGCAATTTACCCGGGTTTAAATGACAAATTTTGTTCCAACTTATAATTCTTATTACATGTTTTTTTAGTTGTGTTCAATCTACATCAACGGTCGAATCAGAACTTAATAAAACCACTTTTTTGATCAAGGCTTTAAGTACCACTCCCCCAAAACCTCTAAATGAACATTCTGTAAAAAATAAAAAAAAGTGGTACATCTCTTTACTTGTTGTTAGCATACTAACTTTAATGAAACTCATCGGTGCTTTTATGAAGAACTACGCAGAAAACTTTAAAAAAGTGTACACTAAAAACGCACATCTAGTCAACCAACAAACTCGGAATTTTGATAACCTAAATATTATTTAGAAATCATATAGTTGTTGAGGTTGTTCCGGAGAACTGAAAAGCATCATAGATATTTTCATTGGTAGCTTGCTTCTTTACACTCTGGATTGTATAAACTGAATTTGTTCTATGCAAGTGTATGTTATTACACTGTTTTGACAAAACATCTTGATGACGGCGAACGCCCGAAACCATCGATGACCACATAAAGAAGCAAGCTATCAGGGAAAATATCTCTGAATCATATAATATACTAAACTAACACTTTAGAGGAAAATGCATAATAACCCCAACCATCACCCAAATGCCCGGTTAAATGAATTTTCCCGGAGAAATGTTTCAAACAAAATTTGTAGCTATATAAAGTTGTTATACTAAGAAAATCGATGGAGCCATTTTCGAGAAAATTTCAAAAACTGGATAAAACATTCAGTAAATGATACTTCCGGTTGACAGATTTGACCAAAACCACATTCTCAGGTTCCTTACTGGAACTTAAATTAATATCAAGTTTGAACTTTCTGCGATTTTCGCTTTTTGAGTTAATAAACTGATCACAAAACAGACCAATTTCTAAAACCACTTTTTTGGATTCAAGGGATCTCAAAATGGATATTTCTGGTGAAAACTAGATAACGAAAATTGGATACGATCGCAAAAAAAAATTTATAACTATTCAAGATGTTTGAAGTGGCCTAATAACCTCCTGTATTAAACATCAACATTATGGTGAATACACTGGGCATTTTTCTTGCAATATTATTTTGTTTTCCAAAAGCATTCTTATTGTAAATCGAAAAAGTTAAACTTTTGCTAAATTTTGGCTTTTCTTCGATCCTTCTGAAAGAAAGGAACCTGCTATCGACGCGAACTTTAAAGTGATGTGTTATAATAAGGACGCCCGATAGTCTTTTCCAAACCAGTTTTAGAAAATTTAAGGCACGGGTAACAGTTCCACGCCACGTATTGCAAAAAATTAACAGCTGGATTAAACATACAGATTCTGGCGAAAAAAGAAAGCGCTTCTGTTTACAGAAAGTTTTATTAATATATCCAAAATAAGGAAACAGTACAGTCTGTTGGAAAAGTCCAATATACAAAAGAGATTATGAACGTTTACTTCGTAAGATTGATATATACTTACTTGCGTAATAACATGGCCAATTTACATAAACATATAAGGAATGCAGTATTAAAGATTATACCAACAGGAACTATCCCAATAGCTACTATATATTTACTGATGGTTCTCAGATTGATAACAGGTAGGCAGTGCCATCCAGAAAGAAAATTTTGTAAGTTAGCTAGGCTAACTTCTGTGTGGCTTCAGTGTACACATCTGAATAGGAGACCATTACAATGGCATTAAAATATATTTATACTCTCCCTTACAGCAAATGTAGGATTTTAAGTCACTGCCAAAGTGCAATAACTAATGTAGCAAATGTAAATAAGTCGAACAAGGTAAATTTTATGATTTTAGAAATAATTGAACTGGTGGCGATGTTGAAGGCAGGGGCATATACGTTAGCTTTGTATGGATAAAGGGACATTGTGGGCTAGTGCACAATGAAGCTGTAGATGCTCTCGCTAGAGAAAATTGCAAGCGATGGCAACAATGTACAAACTACATGGTACTGATATGAGAGCGTGGATTACTAGGAATATTTTATCAATATGGCAGTCAGAGTACAATAATAATACAAAGGGTACAAATAATACTACAATTTTATAAACCAATGGTACCGAAATTACCGACTCGTTTATGATTCGAAGGAAGATCAATGAATAAAAACTTAGTAATAACTCCTAGCAGACTAAGATTGAATCACGCTATATGCGGATCATACCTGTAAAGAATAGCCCAAACACCAACTCTAGTGTAGTTGGTTCAGTAGAAGAAAATTTCAAACAGGACGATGGAATGTCAAATATATATATAGCCTGCCTAAAAGAAAATTATGGCTCAGCGCAACAGATCTCTTAGAATGCACTGGATCGGGCTTTATTTCAATTTTATACAGTTGCATACCTCCATTGATTTATACTACTAGAAAGATTGTGTATGCTTTTCTGTTTCCTCAGTAAGTCGCTGTGTATGTTTATGAAACCAGTGGCTCTGTGGTGAACATGTGTGGAAGTCTAGTTCTGAGGCAGAATAGAGTACAGTCACCCTTAGCCTTGCAAATAAACGTTGCAATTCACTTCATTTCACTGTATATATATATAAAAGATGGCCTGTTTAATTCTTGCGGGATACCAACCATCCTGACTTTCCAAATATTATAATCCTCACAAGAGGTAATTGACCCCTCGAAGAAACCAATTCCCTGTTCTTGATCCCGCTTGGCTGCTAGCCAACAGATTTACTATACCCTTGTCAAAACCCAGCTAGACTTTTCTGGTACCATTTAAGGAGGAGGGACTTCAAAACCATTTTTAGTGTAGATAATTTTAAAATTTTCTTATCTAGACATAGGTGTCGATGTTCTATGGAAATAAGGCTAAGTTCACTACAACCTAGCATTCCCTAGACCCTTGTGTCAACAAATTGTATAACCGAAATGAGTTTATACAAAGAATGTAGTCTTCTTTCTCAGTGTGAGTGAATCTATGTGATGATGAGCCATAGTTCCTGCGGTATGCTAAAGTTGCCCATATCAACACCTCTGTAGATACTGTGCAGTCTTATTTGAGTTGTGAATGTTGGGGGCTTTCAGTGCAAGTGCATTTCATGTTCTTAGGTCTTCCCAGTTTATTTGCATATCAGGTACCTTATAAGTTAATTGTAATTTTCAAAGCCTGATAAATTATATTATCCTAATTAACATACCTGCGATATAAGCCTAAAATCGTGAGAAACCAGTACCATTCCTCCTTCAAAATCATTTATGGCGTCAGCAAGTGCGTCTATTGTTTCCATGTCCAGATGATTAGTAGGTTCATCAAGAAGTAAAAGATGTGGAGCTTGCCATGCCAGATATGCAAATACAACACGGCATCGTTGGCCATCTGATAGCTGTCTAATTGGACATACCTAGGAAAGGACAATAAATTCAGTGTCATGGAAAGCATAATAATGTCATGATAAAAAAACTGATACCAGTTTTTCACACAAGTTAGAACACTGGAATTGTTTTATTGGTGTTTATACCTGTTGTAAGCAGCAAAAAGACAATTTATCAATTGTAATATATAAGTTTATTTTCACTTTTTTTTTGTATATGTGCATGGTCATAGGTTACACATTGAATATGATTATGGTAACTAAAATAAGTTATATAAGTGTGACAGACAATTGATGAACATTACGGTGAAATACAAAATCAGTAAATGAAATTGTTTTAATTGTTAAAAACGGATCAGATTTTATATACATATCAAAATGTTTCTTTCTATGAATATTTTGTTATTTTCCTCTTGTTTTTCCAAATTTTTGCCCAACCTCTACGCCTTACTTCAATCTGTTATTAATGTTAGAATCTAACATTTGATCGACATTTAAATCGACATCTGATGTCGATGGGCAAGAGTTATTTGACATTTTCGGGACTTCTTATACTTTTTATTATGTATTTTTAATTTCTCTTACTATTTCTATATAGTACTAGAGACAACTCCTATAACTTTATTACCATATTTAGTAATTAAAACGATGCGCTCTAGAGGTATTCACCCCCTCAACACCCACCATCCTCAATTTGTGTGACAATTATTATGCCGCTGTCGGCGGTAGATTTTCACCGAATAGGCCCCGGTAATAATCATTTTAAATGTTATAATGATGTGATTATTTAAAAACACAACAAAAAATCACCTGTTGACGACCAGTAAGACCGTATCGCCCAATAATTTTCCTCATTTCCTCTCTCTCCTTAACTTCTGGGAATGATTTAAGCATATAGTCTAACGGGGAGATGTCCAAATCCAGCAGTTCATGGAGATGTTGATGATAGCGGGCTATGCGTAAATGAGAATTTTTACGGATCATACCCTCGTTGGGTATAAGCTAAAAACAAAGCATAAATGAGATTCACATATAAGAATAAAACGCAACTGTACAGAAATATATTTATTTATTGGCCATTTTAGGAAGTCAACTAACTTAGTTATACAGGGAACTTACACTAGGCGTGCACAAACAATACAATATACTGGCATCCATACACTGTACTGATTTTTACTTTCTCTTACCCTAGTAAGAGGAAGTACTATAATTGTGCCTAATTTTCTATATCGAGTTTTCACCGGAAATATACGTTTTGAGGTCCCCTGAGTCCAAAAAAGTGGTTCTTACAAAATGGTCTCTGTGTTTGTGTGTGTGTGAACAGCATAGTTCAAAAACGAAAAACCGTAGAAAGTTCAAACTTAATATTCCGTTTAGGTATCACCATGGGATCCGACAGTAGATCATTCGTCAAAATTCCTCAACTGGAAATACCACTTTACCAAATCGTTTTTTTCACTTTTTTGAGATTTTCTCAAAAATGGCTCCGACGATTTTATTGCTATAACTTGCTATAATAAATGCACATACAAAAATCTACAACCTTATTTAAAACATTTCTCTGGAAAAAGTCATTTAAGGGCACTTTTGGGCGAGAGGTGGGCTTACGGTATCCTCTAGAGTGATATTTCAGTTTATTACACAATTTTATCATCTAAATAATACTAATTAGAAATAAATATATTGAAATTCCGAGTTTGAAAAAATTGGATGATCGCAAGTGCCTTTTTACTGAAATGTATTATTCAGTTTTCTGGTATTTTCTCGAAAACGGCTCCAACGATTTTCTTTAAACTAAGAATGCGAACTACACATATAAAGAGGTACAACTTCTATTTGAACCATTTCTCCCGGTAAAGTCATTTAAGGGGGCTTTTGGAGGAGGGGTGAGGTTGTTTTTCTCTAAAGTGTTATCATAATTGATTATACAATTCTACCATCTAAACAAAATTAATTGAAATTAAATAGATGACCAAAATTCCGAGTTTCAAGAAATTAGTAAACCGAAAGTGCGCTTTTACTGATTTTTTTTTTTCAATTTTTGCGATTTTCTCCATAAAAATACTGACGAATTTCATTTCATTTGATACACTAATCATAAAATTTGTCAATCACAATTTCGAAAACTAGAGTAAAAAACAGTTATGTGAATGTATCACACGAGAGTTTTTTTTAATTAAGGCGCGTCAACATCTACGGTCATTGGCGCCCGGAGCCTTATCAGTGCACTGCCGGCCTCCGGGCAGTGTTCTCTCGCTAGAGACAACACTGTCCATCACCGGACAGTGAGCTGTGCGGAAGAGCTCCTAGGAAGAGAAAATCTAAGACAGCAAAGCTGGATTCGAACCTGGAACCACCCGTGGAAATCCAGTGCGCTAGCACTGAGCTAATCCCTTCCCTCACTGATACTGATATTTGCAACCTGAGTCCTGTTAGTGGCTTTAGCTCACCACCATTTTCACTTGCATACAATGTACCGAATACTATTAAATATACAAAGACAGGCCACTGAAAATACTCCGAACAAATCTAGGTCGC
Source organism: Triatoma infestans (assembly GCA_011037195.1). Classification (NCBI taxonomy): domain Eukaryota; kingdom Metazoa; phylum Arthropoda; class Insecta; order Hemiptera; family Reduviidae; genus Triatoma; species Triatoma infestans. The sequence continues at coordinate 72,808 of JAAEAF010013981.1, forward strand.
AGTGAATTGCCAGTGTAGACATTCCTTACACAAATCTGCATCTACTTTCTCTTTCATCAAGTGTTCTTTCTCTTTCACAATTCTCACAGTTCTGATGGGTAACTTTTATTTGAAAAGGGAATCTTCATCTTCTTAAATATGAACTGCCTTATATCCCACCTGGTGACTCACTATTCTGAGAGCATTACAGGGGGAAGCCAAAGGTCTCAGCTCCCAAGAATCTCCCAAAAAACCTTCTTTTCCCGAAAAGAGATATACGTATATACATAAGTTTTTATATATATCATAAGGATACCAAGTTTTATGAAAATCTTTAGGGCCGTTTTCTAGAAAACCAGGCAAAATTGAAAATCATCCCAGTTTGTAAAGTCACCGTACATCTGTCTATCCAGATATTCTATCTCTCAATTTTATGCCTTACGATATTTTTGGGAGAAAAAAAACTGATGTGAAACACTCACACGACATTCTCTTACTCTCTTAATACAATTTAATCAAAAAAGTTTTTTAAAATTGCAACGTTACAATGTTTAGTTGGGCTGGCCACAAAAATAGCGATGGGAGTTTTACTTATAATAGATTTTTGGCAGAGAAAGCGATATGGTCACCGTACCATCTATCGCTAGATGCTTCCTATTACAGACTTTCCTTCTGATAAGATGTTACAGATTTTTCTTTTTGATCAGTCTTACAGTGTCAGATTGCCTTCTAAGGAAGACTGGTTACATTGGGTCATACAGTTCGTCTGTATGGTGACTGGTTACGTTGAGTCTAGAGAGACTGTTGTAAGTTAAGAGAGACTGAGTTATTTATTTTCTTAGAGCGAACAAGTTGCTTAGTAACAAATGGGATTTTCACCTCAAAAAAAGCACAATGGATGCTGTTACTGATGTAAATTTACTGAAGAAAACTTTCGAAAAAGAAGGAAAATCAGCCTCATGTTGAAGGAGCTTTTGATGCAGCTTGGTGGTCATCAATTGAAATCTTTTAAGTTCCAAAGAATTTATATAATTTAACCCAATCATATTTTTCTGATGGAAAAGTAACTTCTTCAATAAACCAACATCAATGTACGAAAACAGTGACAGAGAAATGCCCCCAAGGATTCGCATGTAGTCCAGGATTTTAAAACATGATATTTGTCTCTATTAAAGCTGTCGTTTCTATCAGAAATATATAAACTGGCATTTTCAGATAATTTAATGCTTATGATGTCGTCCGAAACCACATTAGAATTGGAAGCTGTCTGCAATGAGCATTGCAAATAGTTAATACCTGAGCTATAAAGAACGAAGTGCTGTTCAACCGTAATAAGTCAAAAACACTTTTATCAAAAGGAAAGGTGAACAGGAAAAAACGAATTTATATTTGGATAGAGAAAAAATAGAAAAACTGGTCAAGTAACTGAAATATCTAGGAGTGACATTTTACTTTAGATACAACCATGTGGAGAAAGTGTATCGAAAGTGCCACTAGATTATTAATATCCAATCTAGATCACCTAAGGTTTACTGGGGTCTGGCCAGTGAAGCTCTCAGAACAATTTATATTGCAGCCATGAACCTATCCTTGTATATGCAGTTTCCACATGGGGAAATGCTTGATGAAAAAAATTCAATGGCGCTTCGCATTACAAAGATTCAGGACAATTCCATATGGGGCAGCAATTATCATGGCTAACATACATCTTTTTTAAAACATCGACAGCAATGAGAGAGATGAATACGATTTTTTTATTTATATAGACGGATGTAAGACACAGACGAAGTAGACTGCGTTTTTGTGGTATATTGTAATGCGGAGCTTTCAGAGACACAAATTACTGAATAAGTCCCTCACTTTTTTTTTTTATCCAACGCCTACCCGTGGCAGCGTTGCCATACGGTATCGTGCTGCCCAATATACTCGCGCACGCTGCTGCATTGCCGAACCACACTGGTAGGCGGAGTCGCGAACATCCTTTAAGGCTGCGCAAACTTCCAGGTGTTCTGCAACCATTTTCCTTCCTGGCATAATGGGCACTGGTCATTCTCAACCACGCCAATCCTATATAAGTGAGCTTGCAGATAGTCGTGACCGATCACCAGACGAAACGCTGCAACTTCTACATCGCGAGGCAAACTGCGGGGAAGAGCTCTTTCTGCCAACTGCTGCCATTTCTTACCTTCTGCAAGGAGCTATCGCTCGACACTGCTGCGCTGAATCGCCGACTCGATTCGTCCTTTGTCTAACTTAAGGGTGCTTTCAACTGGGCATGTCCTTCATTCGCACCCCTTTTAGCCAGGATATCCGCCTTCTCATTCCCTTCTAGCCCAACGTGCCTGGGTACTGACTGCATCCTCACGTTGAAACCTTTGTAGTTTAGCTGTGAGAGTAAACCTCTGCAGCGAGTAGAACGCGGGCAGACGTTTGGGCATTTCCGCAGACAATTGCCGCTGGCGAATCCACAAGAAAGATGGTTTGACAAGGAGACATGTTGGCCAGTAATAATGCCACACCTTCAATTGCAGCTACCTCTCCGTCAAAGTTACTTAACGGAACAACAATGGCACAGTTCCCTGGAAAAGACGCGAGTAGTATCCTGCCCCGGTCTCATCTCTTCCCGGGTTTGCGGAACCATCTTTGTATATGTGCAACTATGTATCCTCAGGAAAACGCGAGTGAACAGTTTGAAAGGCGCATAGACGGAACTTACTATCCAGGGAAGCCGCTTTAGTAACTTGTTGGTCACAAAGTTGTAGGTATGCTTCAGATAGCATGTCATAGACTGGGTGATATTTCTGAATCGGGGCAGGTTGGGATTCCGCGATGTTATATTGCTGTTGCAGTCAGTCTCTTATAAGTGTTGAGGATAGGTTCTTGCGTTTTGAGCCTCATGCTGGCAGTTTGATAGCTGTTCCAGTAGACGGCGTCAACTCGGCGGCAGGGCTCCCAGAACTTCAAACAGGCGCTATGCTTCCGGACTTGTAATGGCTCGATACCGGATTGCAGTTCCATCGCACCAATTGGAGTAGACTTTGCTCCTCCAGTGATAATTCTTAATGCCACGTTTTAGGCTTTGTCCAGTTGTTTCAGAGTAGACGAACTTGCGTCACAGTAAACCTCGCTGCCATATTCCATGTCGGGCGAACATAATTTTTATACATCAAATTTAACACATCTTGAGACGCTCCCCATCTAGACGCAGCAAGCATCTTCAACAACTTCCGCTTCAGACCCTTATCAGCACCTTCTTGAACTTGCTTTGCATATGTGAGCTTCTTGTCAAGGGTGATCCCCAAATACTTTGGGAAACATCCTGATTAAGCTGAGTTCCATCAAGTATGATGCGAAGGGCATGTTTTTTTGTGGACATAGTAAACAGCTGGTATTTGGCCTTTTCTGCGCTGATAGTCATCAGATTTTGTTGCGCCTAAGCAGCGACATTTGTTAGGGTTTCGTTCAAGGGAATTTCAATATTTTGTGGATTACTACTAGATGCCCAGACAATTACGTCCCGCATAAAGTAACCTATTTACTCCCGGTGTTCTAGCTACAGCTTCAGGAAGATCGTTAATAAATATGTTGAACAGCGAGAAGCTAAGTACTGCGCCTTGGGGTAAGCCTTGAAGTTGCTGCTTGAAAGATGAAGTGGCATTTCTGAAATGCACGCGAATATGGCGCTGTGCCAAAAAAGATTTAACACAATTTAAAAGTCGTCCAAGTATGTTCATCTGCAACATTTTACGGAGTAGGAGCTTTCTACATACCCTATCATAAGCTGCCCTAAAATCAACGAACACTTCCGCTGTAGACATTTTTTTATGGAAACTATCTTTTACGGCCTGGGTGAATTTAGCCACATGATCCATGAAACCATGATGCTTCCGGAAAGCTGCTTGTTCTGCTTGTTGTTGTTTTCCATAAAACGATTCAACATCTCCATCAAGATTTTCTCCGTAAACTTGCAGCAGACACTTAAGGGTGTTTTCCCTTTTTAGGAGAGGTATACTTTCAACCTTGCGCCATATATCAGGGACTCCCACTCTCCAAGAAAGGTTTTTTCGCATTGTATTTTCCGCATTGTCCCGTATTATCCGCTTTCATGTTGCAATAATTCGGCGAACATTCCATCTGGCCCTGCAGACTTGCCAAGCTTCATAGAGCGTAAAGCAAATACAGTTCATCTTTGCTGAAATCACATGTGCACATGTCCTTATTTTCTTGTCATCATTTTTGCTTATCGTATTATATCTATAGTTGTAAATATCAATAAAAGTATATAAAAAAATACAGATTATGCTCCTATTGTAGTAACAATCTGGCCGAACAGCTTGGTGTGGAAAGGGGAACTACTAACCACCAAAAATTAATTTTACTTGAAAAATGTTTCAAATAAATATATATTATAATAAAATACGCAGAATTAATAAAAGCCGTTGGAGTCATTTTTTAAGAAAATTAGTAAACTTCCGGCTCAAAACTCCCGTGTGTTGGATCTGATCGTAATGATTCTATCAAGTCTCAGATTCCTGCGATTTTTTATTTTTGGCATATTTCATACTAAGGAGACCTCAAAACACATATTTCCGGTAAACATTATATTTCGTCATACTTTTACTACCCCTTTAGCAGTAAGAGAAAATAAATAATAATAAATACAGACATTTTGAAATAATTACTCAATTCCTGGTAGTGTCATCCGTACTTACCTCACCGTACAGTAGCTTCAACAGTGTACTCTTCCCTGCACCATTTGGACCGACCAGTGCAACTCTTGTATCTAAATCTATTCCAAACTCCAAGTTATTATAAATCCATGGAGTTGTTTCAGTATATCTGAAACTTACATTCTGAAAGAATTTAAAAAAAAAAAGATGAGTTGAACAAAAAAAGTCAGAATTATGTGTGGAACCATTTATTTTACTAAAACGGAAAAAGAAAATATAACAAAGATAATATATGAAAGATAAATCTCACCTGGACCATAATGACAGGCGGTGGAATGGAGCCACAAGATGGAAAGTAAAATGTTACAGTTTTATCTGAAATTACTTTCTCAGTGAGCCCTTGTGCCACCATTTTTGCCAATGTTTTCTCCTTACTTTGTGCTTGCCTGGCAAGTTTCGCAGATCCATGACCAAATCGGGCTATATAATTCTGAAACATTCAATTATTCTTATTTTTTTATTTATTTAACTAATTCATTTAATGCCCTATTTATAAATTTAGAAGAATCAATTTGGACTTCAGTTTCGTTAAATATTCACCGTACACACATTGATTTAGCCAAAAAATCGATCTTCATTTTGATTAGAGATCAAAGATCCATGTCAAAACAACCTCTAAACATAACAAAATAGAGAAGCTGAACACTCTGTACACCAAATACTTTGGATTAATGTTAGTGCTGTTAGATAATAATTTAGTTTACCAACTAAATTTGCTCTGCGCGAGTCTGTGTTATCACACTGCTTTGACAAAACACTGATGATGGGCGAACACCCGAAACCGGTCGATGACACAAAAAAAAAAAACAACAGGATAACACGGAAAATATCTCTGATGCTTTGGATAAAACCTTCCTCTACCTGGTTATTAATGCGTCAGCTTACATTTTTACTTTAGTTTTATCATTTAATGAAAATTTATTTATTTTCCAAGTTAGGGCTTGAATTAATTTTACATTGTATATTTCTACTTTTCTATTACCAATTCCAAGAACTATATGTTGATGTTTCGGCCTCAGGGCACTTCGAAACATGAATTTCCGTTGTATGTTCATTTTTGTAAATCTTATCAAGATCTCAATATTACCACTTAATATGGTAAAAGAATGTACAATTTTTTTACAAGCACTGCATTTTTTATTTTAAAAAAATGGATTAGTTTACCTTCATATGGGAGATCTGATCTTGTTCCCAATTGTATTGCTTCATTTGATTTTCCAAAAGTTCTAATCTCGTTCTAACGAAGGCATCGTAGTTTCCCTAAACAGAGTATTTAATAAAACCGTATAAAGTATTATATCTGTGATCAAGAATACTAATATCGGTATGTATGGGGAGGAGGGATCTCTCCAACGAAATTTCCAACTTACCGTATAATACTTTAGTCTCTTCTTGTGAAGATGGATAATATTAGTGCAAACGCCATTCAGGAAATCTTGAGAGTGAGAAATCAATACAAGGATTCGTTTATACCTGTTAACAGTTGTGCAGAAAAAGTTTACTCAAATTTTTATTATAACTCCTTTGGATATCAGTTTTTGTACAGAGAAAAAGTAGTGGTCTGTAAAGCAACAATGTGTGTGAAAGTGAATGTGCTGGAAGTACATTAAACCTAATTAACTGCATACAGTAATAACCTTTGAGTCATATTCTCATTGTGTGTGTGTTTGGGATGTCAAAGTTTGTGGATGATTCCAGAAGTGGATAGTCTGTATCCACCTACAGCGATGAGTTTGGCATAACCATAAGCAAGCAAACCCTGGCTAATCAGCATACATACCTACTCCCACTTGACAAAGTAAGTTTACTACATTTTATGTATAAACACGATTATTCAAAGAAACCATAAAACATCTTCCAGGTCAATAAACAACTACTCCCTCAGTAAATATAACGACTTTGCTCTCTGGAACCACATAATACTAATTTTTCCGGAAAAAGTTAGAAATGAAGAAAATGATGGGTATTTAAATGAGAAGATAGTCGGCCAGGTTAAAGAAATCATTGGAGCAGCCGTTTTCCAAGAAAAACGCGAAAATAGAAAAGAAATTTAAAGTCGTACACTTCCAGTTTGACCGGATCCTTTGACGTCTCATAATAATGCCCGCATCTAACGTTCTTGCGATTTTTCCTTTTCGAGTTCTTCTGTTCGCAAAGAGAAAGAATACGAGCTTAATTATGAGAAAGCAATAATGAGGTTCAAATGATACTTTATATAAATATCCACTCACGTTTTTAGTTCTTCTTCCAACCATACACATGCATCAAGATCTAGATGATTGGTAGGTTCGTCGAGCAGTAGAAGATGCGGCTTCACGTATAAAGCCCTGGCCAAAGCGATTCTCATTCTCCAACCACCCGAGAAATCTTTGGTCTTTTTGTTTTGCATTTCCTTGGTAAAACCAAGACCGTGCAGTATATAACCGGCTCTGGCTTGTGCAGTATCCGCTGATAGTTCATCAAGACGCTCGTATACATCCATCAACTGTTCTTGAGACTCTAAGAAATTACATTTTATTAAAATGTTTTCGTTTAACACAAATTATCTCTGACTGTTGAAAGCAATTTACTACCGTCATCCTCCATGGAAACAAGCTGGGTAGCCAATTCTTCCAGCATGATCCTCTCCTGATCCACTTCCATAACACATTCAAGTGCCGTCTTATCCGATGCTGGCATTTCTCTAGTAAGATGAAAGATGTCTATATGCTGTGGGATTGGTACCTCACGATTGCCAAGAACAGCAAGAAGAGTAGATTTTCCTGTTAGATAAACAAATGAAAATTTATTTATAACCGTCTTTTTAAAAGAAAATAAAGCAAATATGATTAAGAGAACACAACTGAAACTTCTTAGAAATCATCGTAATTATTATCAGTAGTTACTAATTATTATATTTATTAAAAGTAATTTTTATGGATTTAAAGACGAATCTGTTAATTAGTAGTACTACAGTTTCACCAGTAATACAGTTTCTGACAGAAACAGAAATGACTGAAAACACTGCTTATCATAAAGATCATTAGTGTTTAGCTTACCCATACAGAAACTCCAAACTCACTTCATAGACATTATATACTTGCTTTAGTACATAACTATCATATAGGTTCAACTATGAGATAAACTGCACAAAGATTCCACAAAACTCCTTCCAGAAGGCACTATATTTGGCTAAGTAGCCTCATGTACATAATATCTACTACTACTAGTTTTTAACATGTGAATCACTAATTCAAAGGATTTCATTTATAAATTAAATGTTATTTCAGAGCATAACCTTTGATCAAGCATCGTGATCTTTCATTTAATGAATTTTATCGTACTACACATCGATTAGAAAAAGTCGCACATATATTAGGTGGTTAATTTTATTATCTCTTATCGTTGCAAGAGTCGGTTAATTTCGAATATGTCAAATTTTGGAAATTGAATTATAACTGGGGAAAAATGTTTGAGAAATCCCGGAATCCGAAAAAGAGTTATCTCTGAATGTGTGTATATAAAAACAGCATAAATCACAAACGAAAAATCGCATAAAGCTCAAACTTGATTTTCCGTTTGGTTAACACCAGAAAATTCGACAGGAAGTTATCAATCAAAATCTCACAACTTTAAGAGCCACTTTATTTATTGAATTTTCAAGTTTTCGCGTAAACGGTTCCAACGATTCCTTTAAATTCTTATGCATATTATATTCATGTAGGTCTAAATTTGGCTAGAACGTTCAATCGGGAAAATGGTGTAACAGATTTCACTTTAAAGACATATGAGGGTACTGAACCGGGTTCTATTATTATTATGTTAAAAAAAATAAATTTGTTCTAAAAATCTGACTTTGAAAGAATCGGTTGATAGGAAATAGCTTTCAGCAGTTTCTTTAAGCTTGTTACACCAACCACTTATATAAAGACCTATGACTTTGGTTTTTTTGAGAAATTTTTATTTTAGAGAGATGTGAGAAGTTGGGATGTCACAACACCTTCTTAAATGCATGGTATTGAAGAAGAATACCACTTCCTCACGCATACTATTGAAGAAAATCTATAAAAATAGGAAATTTGAAGAAACTTTGGCATTTAAAACTTACGATAGTTGCTGTAAGAAAGTCGTCATCGTTTTTATAAACTAGATGTTTTCAACATTATATAATAATAATAATAATAAATCTTGCATTCTAACACTTACTGCAATTCTTATCAGAGATATTTTCCGTAATAGCCTGCTTCTTTTGTGGTCAACGACTGGTTTTAGGTCCGTCATCTGCCCATCATCAGGATGCTTTTGGTCAAACAGTGCGACAACACAGACTTGCAAAGAGCAAAATTAGGTGTACACTCTGATGATGTTGATACACTGAATGTATCAACTAAATTTGCTCTGTGCAAGTCTGTGTTGTCTCACTGTTTGACAAAAAGCATCCTGAAGATGGGCGAACGCCCGAAACCGTCGATGACCACAAAAAGAAGCACGCTACCACGGAAAGTATCTCTGATGCTTTCCAGCTCTGCGAAACCAACCACAACAAATATCTTTAATATATAGTTAGTAGTCCAATGGGTATCGGGAAATAACACTCTAAAGGAAAGCTTGAGATCATCAACAACCTCCCAGGACCCCACATCGATTATACACATCAATTCATACATAGTTTAAGGGAAATCGTTAACGCTGTATTCGAAGAAACGTTATAAAAAACTGAAAGAGGATCACAGATTTTGGCGAAACTTTCGTTGACAATCAATCCCAAGGCAGAGTTTTTTTATATATATTTTCAATGATCGATTTTTCTTTTTTGGAATTTTTGTTAACTCAAATTTTTATTTTCTGATACATTCTCATTCTATCGAGATACAAGAAAACTGGATTATTAAACAAAGTACTTACCGCTTCCGTTCAAACCGATTAGTCCATATCTTCTTCCACAATTCAGTTCTAAACGCGTATCCTGAAGCAGTTCACAGCCATGAAAAGTAATAGAAAAATTATCTAACTTTACATCTCTAGATCTAGGGTGTACGGCCAGGGCACCAGTACATGATCTAGCTTCGGCATTCAGGCGAGCATCCGCTTCTAATTTCAAGCACAGAGCCTCTAAAACAGTTAAAAAACAATGAAGCAAAAATTTGTGCAGCAGTATTTAATAGTTTTATATTAATAAGCGAAGGTAAATGGAGATCTCTCTAGGAAGATATTAAAGTTTTATCATGTCCGAATGTCGGATTTGAATATTTAACATTATCCGTATCTAGAATATGAAAATGTCGATCTGTACTGATTGCAGTAAAGTGCTTTTAAAATACAGATAAGCTGATTCTAAACCAATTACAGAAATGTTAGGACTTTTATACAAAATTATCTTTTTTAACAAGAACATAATATTTATGAATAAAAACAATGCAATAATAATTTTATTTTGCATTATATTTTTACAAAATATAATAATAAATCAATTACTTAAGTGAAAGCTGGTTCAAGGTAAAAAGAGAAAAGAACTGACTGAGGAAGTACAGGAATTAAGATCACAATTCTATACTACGGCAGCAACTGTAAAGTACAACGCAATTTTAAATTTTCAACTTTTTTTTTTAACATAAAACGTTTATATTTTAAAATATTTAATTAAACACAATTACATAGTTACATGGTAACTTCAATTCAGTGTGTGTCCAAATTACATCTACGTTTGATTGAAAGTAGTCGGCTGCTATAAGAGATGAACAAAGCATAATACATGTGTCATAAATTAATAATATTTATTAATCATACCTTCAGCACTTAATTCTAACGATCCATTCGATCCATCTACACCATTGCTGGCACTAGGACTAGCCTCTTTATCTCCATTTTCTAATTTCACCGGTTTTTTTCCTGCTTGTCTCGCTTTTGCCGCCTCTTTCTTCTTTTGAGCTTGTTTCTTTTTTGCGTCGGATGGCATTATCACAATTAAATAAGGAAAAATGGAAAAATTAATAAATTAAATAAAAACAATTTTTTTTTCTTAACGAGATCACTACGAACACATTAAAGACATGGGTATCGCGTTACGCTATTTATAGACAACCTAGAACTTCTCAATTATATAATAAATATTCACGGAAACTAAAAAACAGTCAAAAGAACCTATGAAATTTGTATGTCAAATGTAGAAAATCTAATACTCATTAACCAAGAAATGGAACAAACCTGCCAGCGCAAGAATCGCAGGCAGAAAGGACATAGAAGGCTAGGACAAAGGCTGTGATCAAAAGGACTCGATGTTTTTCTTTTTTATAAATAATATTTTGCAATGTTTTCTTTATAGAAAAGGATTTTTTTCTAAAAACGTATAATATGAAATCATTTTTTATGTGCTTTTTTTTTGAGAAGAAAGAATTGTTGTTTTCGAATTCTCTTCACAGCTGATTCCAGTTTACATTATGACGTCACATCGTCGTTTCAATAGTAGTGATTCTCCATAGCTCAGTTTGACCAGTGGTGAATGTTTAGTTGGAGAGTGTAGCTTTCATGAGAAATGGAAGAAGACGTTTTGACAACATTGAAAATTCTCATAATCGGAGAGAGTGGAGTCGGAAAGTCCAGGTATATATTATGGAATCACTACTATAATTATTAATATTTTGCAGTTAAAGCGATCATATCACCAGGTAATAATTGTTTCTTTTTTTGTTTTAAGTTATTCTACCATTACAAGTTTACTATGTTGTATAAAAAGTTTCAAAATTAATTACGGTAATTGTTTACATTCAGTGTAAATTGTAAATAAATTTTGTTAATTAGTCTCCATTGTGAAATTGTAGTTATTTGTTTCTGTTTCTAATTGCTTTCTTTTCCTCACTTCTAAGATTTTAAGTAATTCAAGAAAAAAATTGACAAAGATTGGATTTGCATGTAGTTTCTCATTTTCATTAAAAGGTCAGTTTAATATTTATTTTCGATATATACATCAGAAGAGTGTCGCCCTTTTTTTGTTAATCAACCATTGTAATGTATTTTAGAATGTTATTTCCTTCGTGTTTGTATTTGAAATTTATTTTCCTTGGAGAACAGAATTTTATTTTACTTTAAATAAAGAATCTAGGTTCATGAGACGCTATAGTAACTGTAAAATGATTAGTCACATTTTGTAATTTTGCAAGCATTGATTCAAGGTTATTTCGAAGAAATAAAGCAGAGTTTTATTGAAATAGATATTGTGCTGTTTTTTTTATTTAAATTATTAATTAATCATGTTGCACAGGAGACGAATTCAAGTGTTTCCAAGAGAAGATAAGAAAAGAAAGATTCCATCAGCTTTTAAAGATTTTCCTTCGTTTCGTTCATTTATTTCTCATACCATATTTTCTCCAGCTTTATTACCAAAACAAAACAACATATTTAGATGCAAAAGCACTATGGAATTACACGATGTTTTAAACATACATATCGCTTTAATCAAAACTTAAATTGTGCAAGTTATTTAAATTTCATAATTAACATAGTTCGTGTCTAAGTAATTAGAGAAGGAAAGCAGTTTTTGTACTCATTTCCTTCACTATTGCATTACTTTGTCCATATCGAGTACAAATTTTCTATTTATTGCGCAATTATAACTTATTATACAGAGTTTACTGTAAGAGTATGCTAAATTCAATTGAATGCTCACATCAGTTTCCATGGCTTTATAGTGTTTATGTGTTTGGTGGTCATTTCTAATTTTTTAAATAAAAGTGATATGCCTAATTATATTTTTCATCTTTGTATTTTTGTGCAGTCATTCCGAATACAACTTCTATGTTATTATATTGTACATTGAACTTAAAGTGGTAAATTATATTAATACTGTAATGATGAAGGCAGGATTTTTGGCCATTTAAATTATCCAAGCATAATGTATGACCATAAATTCATTTTTTATAAACTCACCTGCCTGCATAACGCTCTCATTTAACTAGGATTTCAAAATGCCTTTGAAGGAAAATAAGTATAATACCTATTTTAATAACAGTTTCACATATCAAATTTTAATAACTGATCACATTATGTTCACATTTGAAAAATATTTGTCCTAAGGTGACAAAGTATTCATACTTTGATCAAAATAAATGCGTTATTACTGTAGCATTGTAGCATTTTTTAAGATCTAAAAGTTTAATCTGAATTAACCAAAAATAAATGCTGTGTTGAAAAATGGATACAAATTATTGTTCTAGTGACTTGGTGTGGAATCCAGAATTAGTTGCGTATCGTATAAAAAAGAAATTTCTGTTTAATGTACATAGATCTTTATAATTTTATTATGGTATATTCCAGCTTGCATATTTTTGATATAGACTGAATAATGTACATGAAACAATCTGCTGTGAAACACCTACTGTAAATGCTCGTGATTCTACTGAGAAGTTTTTTGGTCTATTTACTAACCTTAATATTAAATGTAACCGAAAATGGCACCAGATTCGCATATCCTCTGTATAAATCCGCTCCTTTTTTTTTTAAAAAATGTTTGAAATAAAAATGATAGACCTAGGTAAACCCTACAGGAATACAAATATTAATTAAGTCTCGCTTCATGTGACAAATTTTGATCCTTCTGAAATTTTTCATTTCGTAGTTATGCTTTAGAAAGTAATAGATCGTATTAAATTTTCGAAATTGATACTAAAATCACCGGAAATTCGGGTTTCCGCGCACGAAAAAAATGTGTTTTGGCGAATGGCCTTCATAAGTGAGTGTGCGTATTTGTGTGAACAAAATGTCTCAACAACAAATAGGGGAGTTCTTGGAGTTCCGTTTGTTTAGGTGACCACCGCATCTAACATGTAGGTTGCAATCAAAATCCATAGGTAATTGGAAGTGGGGCTTTACTAAATGGTTTTTGCATTTTTCTTTAAAAGGTTCCTAACGATTTTCTTTAAATATCGTATAGTATCCAACTGAACGAACAACATCAATATTGCCAGCGCAGCCTAGTTCATTTATATTGGGCCTCACGACGCTGAATATAGCCAAAGTCATGTAGGGAAAAAATCTATAGAAATAAATGCCTATTGTTTTATTCCAAACATTTGTATAGAAAAATTAATCTTTGGAGGTTCTTAAACTTTCCTCTTCAGTACAGTATATCTCGCAGTTCTCAAGCCATATTAGATATATTGCCAAAATTTCAAATTTAATCGTTTTTAAATAAAAATCGTTTAACGGAAGTGCGTCTTTGTAAAATTAGTTTGGGTAAGGGGATTTTCACGAAAAACTGTATGTTAGGGCAACTGAGTAATAAAATTTGACAATTTTATACTTATTTCAGCTGCAGTAAGAGAAAGTCTTGTGGGGGTATTACACCAGATTATTCCTTCTTATACAAGAGAATTTGAAAAATGAAAAAAAAAAATCAGACACGCTCCTAAGTTCTTCTTACAGCAAGTAGGGAAGGTAGAAAGTATAAAATTGATGGAAACTGTATTAGATATGCAAACTAACATGTAAAATTCGTATACAGTGTGTCCTGTGACACATTTGTTTTAAATGTCCCTTTAATAATCCGTATCTGATTTTTTTCCCAGGTTCTCTTTTAATATTCCCTTTTTTCTTTTTGCAGCCTTCTTCTACGTTTTACGGAGGATACGTTCAATCAAGAGCAATCTATCACAATAGGAGTAGATTTCAAAACGAAGAAAATCACGACAGAAGGTAACACCGTCAGGTTAGCAATATGGGTGAGTGTATTATCGCTTTTAATATATTATTTATTTTACTTTTTTAAGCAAAGTCATTCATAAAAAACAATAACAAGGAATCAGATAAAATTATTTGATTCATATTAATTCGTTTGATCAAATTAATTCGTTCATAATGAAATAATTTTATCTGATTCCTTAATATATTATTTTATATGTATGAAATTAATTTTACTGAGAAATTATCTTCAACCCAACAAACACAAAGAACTTGAACCTTAAACTGACACAATACAGTTATTACAGGACCTGTTGACATGGCATACTGCTCATATGTAGCTTACTCACATAGACTGCTGCATATTCCTACCTGTTGACCGTCATTCTATTTACAGTACTGAGCTGCACAATTGAACAAAGCTGCCACAATCTAGATCTTCCAGATCGCAGTGGATTTAGTTTTATATATAATACATCCATATAACACTACTCAGCAGTGATTGTTTAAAAAGAAACAAGTTCTTATAACTTTAAAACCATCATATACCTAGTTTATGTTATTATATATATTATTGGTATTTCCTAAATCTTTCATTGGTTCCATACAATCTTATCATCCCCTCCATTAAGTTCATTAGTATATTTTTTTTATCCATCAATCGCCTTAAATACCTGCTTTTACCTTATATATATATATAAAACCTAACTTCAGCTTGTGTGAGATCTGTGTGACCTGGGCCTTAGGACACAGCCGGACAGGAGAGGTTCAGGACGTTGACACCTAGCTATTATCGAGATGCCCAAGGAGCCATTCTAGTATATGATGTAACCAATAAAGAAACACTTGGTAAATTGACTACATGGGTATCAGAATTGGACACGTATTCTACTAAATCAAATATGGTCAAAATGGTTGTAGGAAATAAAATTGATAAGGTAATAATATATATGTCTGTATATATTTTAGTTAATTTATTCATCATTAAATAGTTTCTTAAATTTCGATATATTCTCATATTATTGGCACTTTAATATCAGGTAATGTAGTTACTTTTTCTACAAATATCGGAAACATTTTGATATATCGGCATTTTTATTTGAAACATTTTGTTTGTAGAAATTGTTTTTGAAAGGTTTTCCACGGAATCTGTGATATTTCATTTCAAATGATAAATTTGAGTTTGTGCAATGTTTTGGCGCTATCTTTTCGATCAAGTATAAACAAATATAAATTATATCTGCCATCTGGGCCAACCAATACCTCCACCTGTACTCTGTTCTATCGCCTCTTATGTTACGACAATACTTATTTCAAGACAACTGAATAAAAATTTCCAAGTTTAAAAAATGCATGTCAATTTTATAATTGTATGTATAACTGCAGTAAATAAAAGTGGTGTGAGTGGTTTATATCTGTTTGTACTCTGCTCAAAATGGCCATTTCCATTGGAAATTAGAACGATCGCAATGCTATCGCTTATCAGCAGTAAGAGAAAGTAAAACGAATATCAAATTGTTGTTATACATAAAATTACAGAGCAATAGGGAAGTCACTAGAGAAGACGGTTTGAAGTTCGCCCGGCGACATGCGGCCCTCTTTATTGAATCTAGCGCTAAAACAAAAGATGGGGTCCAGTGTGCCTTCGAGGAACTTGTACAGAAGGTAATTTTGGTTTATTGATATTTTTTCAGTTAGTATATAAAAATATATATATATATTTTTAATTTTTTTAAAAACTCAGTTCTACTGTAATTATTTTTCTGTAAATAAAAAAACAGATAATACAAACGCCTGGCCTATGGGAATCAACTTCAAACAATCAGACAATAACTGTATCTGGCAATAAAACTGGCGAGGAGGCGTCAGCAAGTTGCGGAGGATGGCAGTGCTCTGCTTTTTGAAATCTTCTTCTGATCTGTCCTAATAAAACATTACTTTACTACTATTATTATTATTATTATTATTTAATAACCGCTTTAATCGCACCGTTTTTATTCGAATTTGTTAAGCATTGTCGAGTGAAGAAACATGTAAATAGATCAGTTATACCCATTAAATATAATTATCTTTTACGTATTGTAGTTTTTATTAGAATTCTTAGCATATTGTAAACATGTCAAATTTCATAATTGAGTTTTCTCGGGAAATATATGTCTTAATAAAAATGTTAGCGAATGGTCTGCATGTGTATGAATAAAGCATCCCAAAAATGGAAAAGCGCATCAAGCTCAAACTAGACCTTCCGTTTAGGTCGCACCCGGGGCGGGTCAACAGGAGCGGGCAGTAGATGCAACGCACCCGGACCCAGGGGAGACCCCAAAAGTTGTATGATTTAGAAGATATAATTCCCCTCCCCCCTCTCCCTCTAGGCCTCGTGTACTTACCAAACAGCCATAATATGTGATGATGATAAGTAATCTTATAGTACAGACATTAATAGTGTAATATTCAGATATATATATATGTAAATATTCGCCACTGGAGGCTAAGCACAGGGGCAAAACACGGCAAAATGGTTGGTTATGCCAGGTTTGTGTAAGAGAAGAACCAGAGGAACCCTGGGTTTAAGCAGATTCAGATTTGTCTGATAGCGGGCTTGTTTACAGGGCATGGAAGGTTCAAAACACATATGTACAAGGTGGCTTAATTGAGTCGGAGCCGTTGTGCAGATGTATCTCACGTGTTGTTCAAATGGGTCGCAATCGACAGGTACGAGATCTTTGGCACGTTGAGACCGGAGGATATCGTACTGCAAGAAGGACTGGTGGGGAAGTCCTCCACTAGACATTAGGGGGTTGGCACAGTAATCCTCAATGGGTAGGCTGCAGTGTCTGGTTGGAGTCCCCCCCCTGCGTAATTCTAATTCTGTATATATATAATTATTGTTGGTTGTATTATGTTGGAATTTATGGGATTATGGTTTTATAGTTTAAAACTGATAAATTTTATAAAGTGATATAGTTCTATGTGGATCTGTTCAGTATGGTGGGCGAGTATCGTGAGTAAATTGGCTGGCAATGGGCATTCCGAAGCGATAATTGCGTACCACAACTGTTGTCTGTCTTTAAATTTCTCCAGGCTAATATTAGGTGATTAGCATCTGGTAGATGCTCCAAAACACATCACACCACATGGCTAGGTGGTGGGGAGAATAATTGTGGTTGAATCTCACCTTGCTAATGGTACTCTAAAAATGCCTATTTTCTTTGTAATTGTGGAAACATGGCTTGTTGGATATGGAAGGTTATACGGTAGTACAAAATGTGCCTTTATTATCTATATTGGTTATATAGGTTTTTGTAAACATTAAAAAAAAATTAAAATATTTTCGTATAATACAGACGCAAGTAGATAAGTTTAGTTTTATAATTAGTTTCTGCAGTTTCTTTTTACCTTCTAAGACCGGACAAATAAATTCAGATTGATGTAGCGCACATTGAAAGAAAGAGAACATTTTAAAGCAAGAACAACAATTTGAACAACAAACGTTCCAATATGTTTGATCAAAGTTTCCTTGTCAATTTCTTTTCTGTATATGCGGTGTCATAATAGTTGCGTATGGAAGTTACGGTTTTGCTCTAATATATATATAAATATAATTTTTATTATACATATATATATATATATACATTATTTTATGATTTTTAAGTACAAAAAATATATAAATACAAAAATTTCCAGTCCTGTTAATAAATCGCTACCGGAAAGAAAATATTGTCCTAGTGCGGAGTACCTTTCAAAATTAAAAAGGTTTTAAAGAAAAATGCGAGTAGTTTTTAACAATTTATTGACAGAAACAAAAATAGGAATGGAAGATAATGAAATTCACGTAGCCCCGCCGTGTCCGTGTAAATGTATAACCGTAATTCCGTTCCTGAAATGAAAATAAAAAATCTGGTGTGCAACACTTACACAACCTTCTCTTACTGTAGTTTAAAAACGTGACTGACAAATTTTATACTTAGTATACCAAATTTAATGAAATTCGTCGTTGATTTTACGGAGAAAATTGCGAAAACTGAAAATTGTTCGGTAAAAACGCCCTTCAGGTTCGCCAATTTTCTTGAAACTCGGAATTTTGGACATTTTATTTATTTCTAATTAAATTTGATTAGACGTAGAATTGTATTATTACCTAAGATAGCACTTGAGGAAAACATATCCTCACCCCTCCCCAAAAGCTCCCTTAAGTGACTTTTCCTGGAAACATGTTCCAAATAAAAGTTTAGCTCTTTATATTTATAGTTCACAATCTTAGTTTAAAAAAAATCGTTAGAGCCGTTTCAGAGAAAATAGCAGGAAACTGAAAAATACTTTTTAGTAAAAAGCACTTCCGGTCATCCATTTTCAACAAACTCGGAATTTCAACAACATATTTAATAAATTCTAGTATAATTTAGATAATAGAATTGTGTAATAAACTAAAATAGCACTTCATACTCCGCCAAAGTGTCCTTAAATGAATTTCCCCGGAGAAATGTATCAAACAGAAATTGTAGCTCATTGTATGTGTAGTTCACATATCAACTTTAAAGAAAATCGGAGCCATTTTTGAGAAAAATCGCAAAATAGTGAAAATTTTCAGTTAAGTGATACTTCCGATCGAGGAATTTTGGCAGATTACTTTCTGTCTGATCTCATGGTGATATCTAAATGGAATATTAAGTTTGAACTTTCTGCGATTTTTCGTTTTTGAGCTATGGTGTTCATACTCAGACTATTTTCTAAAAACCACTTTTTTGGACCCTGAGGACCCCAAAACCTGTATTTCCGGTGAAAACTCGATATCGTAAATTTGACACGATTACAATACTTCCTCTTACTACGAGTAAGAGAAAGTAAAAACAATGTAATAAAAACTGATACAGAAAGTACATCATCGCATATGAAAATAACGTTTTGTCAATAATCCATCAACCGTAGTACAACTTTACTGATTCTATCTTTTTTTCCAGTTTCCTGTTTTCTCGAAAATGGCTCCAACAATTTTCTTTGAACTTTGTTCCCTGACACAACTTTCCCGACACAATAAAGTGGAGTGGGTGCTGGGATATGTGTGGATTAGGCAATGAAACAGCCGACATACTGGCCATGAATGAGGCGAATTTCCGTTCGGTGTTCCTGAACCTGTCCTAGGGATAATCTAAGGACAGTACGCACACCTCTCAGAGATTGGTCCAGAGAGAGCACGACAATCTGGAAGCAAGTCCAGGAGAAGTCAATCACTGCAAGATGATTATGTCGAAGCTGTGTACATTTTGACCAAAGAGACCCTTTGCTTAGGAAGGAACCAGATCAATCTGATGAGCGTCCTACGAGGCATGGCAGGTCAAGAAACACCTACACAAGGTGGGGATAATTAACTCGAATCTTTGTGTAGATTATCAGGAGGAGGAGGAAAGGCCTCACACCTGCTAGATTGCGCTATAAGCTCTTTGGAACATGAGACCATAGGAGATAATAGCGCAAAAATGGTTGGCACAATAAGCCTCTATTGGCTGCAATGCCTGGGATCGTGATCGAATCCATGTTCTCTTGTATTCAATTTTCTAAATGTATTGCTAGAATTCCAAATTTAAGGACAATTGATTTAATCGGAAGTGCGACTTTGTCAAGTTAGTCCTGTGTCGAGCTATAGACCAACTGTTGTTAATTTTCAATGTATTTGCTGCTTGCGCATTCGTCTAAGAGTGAAAATTTTTGTTGTGGAGGTTGGTTCCCCAGAGCTGGAAAGCATCAGAGACATTTTCTGTGATAGCCTGCTTCATTTTGTGGTCATCGACCGGTTTCGGGCGTTCGCCCATCATCAGGAAGTTTTTGTTGAACAGTGTAATAACATAGACTTGCACAGAGCAAATACAGTTGATACATCCATGCATATATAGTGATTAACTGTATTTGCTCTGTGCAGGTCTATGTAATAACACAGTTCAACAAAAACATCCTGATGATGGGCGGACGCCCGAAACCGGTCGATGACCACGAAGCAGCCTATCACGGAAAATGTCCCTGGTGAAAATTTTTGTCTGAGTCTTTTGTAGCTTCATGTCTAACTTCCATTTGTGAAACCTTTCCATTTCCAAGCTTCCATTTTTGGTCTAGAGAAGTTTGTAAGTTACTAAGGTTGCGATGTCTTGAAAGGAGGATGATATCGACTGCGAAAGAAGCCACAACGGAATTATTGAATGTAGGTATGTCGTGTGTATGAATTGTAAATAGGATGGGGCTAAGAACCGATCCCTGAGGGACCCCGGCGACTACTCGGTGGGTAGAATTTACTCTCACCTCAAATCTACATTCGTTTAGAAATGAAGTCAGAATTGCTTGTATTTGCCCTACTATTCGTTGCAATTGCTGCGTCGTTGAGTTTGATTTTCGGAAACCAAATTGGTGAGAAGGTATTGTTTTATGTTCTGTTAGGTGAGTCTGCAGTCGCGACAGTATTGAGTAGAGTTTTGAAAGTGTGTTAAGAAGGCTTATTGGTCGGTAGCCGGAGGGAGCGTTCTTTCAAATTAAATTCACTTTAAGTTTATCATGAAAAAAATTATCTTCTTATAATTGCAGAACGGTAATATATAACAATAATTTAGTAATTCCATTCCATTAATTTGTTGAATTCCATTATTCAGAACACTATATAAAGCAACGTGGGTTTTAATTAATGAATTTTACCTTCACCCTTATATTGAAATAAGTAGATATTATTATCAATTACATAGAAAGTATTAAGAAAGACATTATAAAATATTGCACACTAATAAATTTCACTAATATGTATGTGTGTAAAATGATGATTGCGGTGAAATATATTCAAATTAGAATTAAAACTTCATACTCAACAAAAGTTAGCTCTTTGCCATCGAAAGGAACATATAAACAGCCTTGGCTTGGCTGTACCTGAAACAAGTAGAATATTGCAATTTTGTAACTCCATAACTATAGTTGCTCATCACAGAATTCACAGAAATCAGGTTTTCTAGAAAATAATCCTTTAACCTCTAATTAAAAATAAATAAATATTCTAATATAATTAAACATAAATATTAATAGCGCAATAAGGTAGGCCGATCTCTTTAAAGCATTCTCAGAACTGGTAGGAGCCGATAACTTCACCTGTAAAGTTGGTATTACGGACTTAACTGTTACCGCCAACACCATAAAAAGCTGTAGAGGTATTATACATTATCTAAATGAAAAGAAAACTGAATACCACACCTACCAACTACAAGAAGACAAAGCTTATCATGTGGTAATCAGATATTTGCATCAGTCTACACCATCTGAGTTTATAAAACAAGAATTAGCAGAACTGGGGCATTATGCACGCAAGGTGTCCTCAGCAACCATCCAGTCACTAAGCAATCTTTACGCCTTCGTAGACTTATGACCTAATGCGAACAATAAAAATATTTTCGATCTCGAAATATTGTGTTACACTAAAATTAAAGCAGAAGAGCCACACAAACAGCGTCTAATCATACAATGTAAACTCTGTCAAAAATGTGGCCACAGTAAGTCATGTACACCAACATGAATTGCGCAGGAGAGCATATCACTCAAGAATGCATCAAGCAACATAACACTCCTGCTAAGTGTGTATTGTGCAGTGGCGAACATTCCGCTAATTACAGAGGCTGCACGAAATAAAGAACTTAACAAGAAGAGGACACCTCCGTAGCTCTGCAACTCCTCAGCCTACCGGTTTCCCATCCCTCATGAATTCAAGCAAGCCAAAGAACAACAATAGATCTTTCAGGTTTAGCCTTTGGGCGAATTCAGCAGGCGGATGTCCGCTCTTTTGCGAACATACAGACTGAAATAGACAAGATCGTAGATTTCGAGGTGCTTCAAAATTGAAGGCTATGTTGACCTATTGAAGGGACTTGAATTCAGATTTGGCGATTCACCTGGCTCCTTTTACCAGCTCACTAACGTCAATTCCTGACTTGAGGACAGGTTAGCAGATGGACTAGAAGTCGTAAGAGACGCTTATGCTAAACTTTCAATTCAATGAAACGAACTAATTAATGTATCTGAACCTGTAACTTTTTTCACGCGTCCCAGTACTAAAGCTCACCAACATACAACTTCTTTTAAGGTCTATAACTGGTTTACCTCATTTATCAGTTCCAAAATTTTCTGGGCAACTATCCGATTTTCCAGGCTATAGCTCTACTGTACACTCATGTGCCACGTTAAGTCCTTTACAGAAATTTCAACATCTTAATGATTTTTTTTGGATGTGTGTTCTCAGCGTTTAATAACACATTCAGAATTCAAGGAGTTTTACCAATATTTTAAAAAAATCGTGATAATCCTAGGCTTGTAGCCTCCCCCATCATGGTAAAGCACTTTTAAATTTACTTAAAATAAATTCTAGATCTATAACCGAGTTGGCCAAATTTATTGACCTTCTTGATGTACATTAACGTAGGTTAGTCGCTCTTCCAAATGTGGACGAACAACAAGCTGTCCTGTCTGCATTAATCATGTCCAAATTAGATTCTGAAATTTCTAATAGACTTTCAGAACGGATTAACTTAGCTGATCCTTCTCAACTGTCTCCTTCAGCAAGGCATTTAATCGGTTTTCTTTATGAAAAATTACGCATAAAACAAAATGCTGAGTCATATTCTTTAACCGCGGATATTATGCGTCCTGTTTCGCTTAAACAAAAGCGAGTGGCTTATGTTGCAACGCAGGTATCCTCTAAGCAACCGTTGGTTTTGCGGCTCTAATGTTCACGTAATTTATACTTGTAACAACTTTACTCTTGAAACCCCTAAAGAGCGTTATACCTGAGCAAAATCTAAAAAAATGCTGTACCAGTTGTTTAAAAAAGCGCTCTGCCATCTGTCCCTTTACTGGCAGGTGTCGTATCTGTAAATGACGTCATCACTCTCTGCTTCACTTTTGACTTGTACTTCTGAGGCCATTTCTAATACTACCCCAGCCCTTAAACATACATTAGATTCTTCTTCTGTTGCAGTGCCTCAGTGCCTGCGTCTACTTCCAACAATTTGCAACCTGCTACTCAGGTTGCTTTGCCTGTACATGCTTGCCTTCTTCTGTTATTCTAATGGCAAATGCTTTAGTCAAACTTCAGACTCGAAAAGGTATACAACCAGTTTTAATTAACTGGATAGGTATTTATTTAAGGAGTAGAGTTATTCAGGCTTCTATAGGAATACACACTGTGGTTGTGGGGCGGGGAGAGGGTGTCCTCAAGCTGGTTGTCTCTCACCAAAGCTATGGTATGCTGTCATGGATGAACTGTTAACTAGGATGAATTCATCGAGATTCTATGTACAGGCATATGCCGATGATGGTGTTATTTTATTGCTGGGGCGATGTCTGACTATTATCTTAGATTTAATGCAAAGTTCCCTCAACATGGTATATGATTGGACTCAGGATAAGAGTCTTTCAATTAATCCCAGTAAGACCCACGTGATTTTATTGATCAACAGAAAGAAGATCGTAGGATTAAAACCTCCTAAGTTATTAGGAACTTCTGTTCAGATTTACGAATCGGTGAAGTTTCTTGCGAGTAGTTCTTGACAGTAAATTAAATTGGTCGGAATATGTTAAGATACAGCGTCAAAAGATAATTATTTCCTTTTGGCAATGTCGAAGAATTGTAGGTAAAAATTGGGGGATTACTTCCCAGATGATGTTTTGGATTTATGGTATGGTTATTAAACCCAGGTGGTGTGATGTGGTGGCACCGCATTGAGATACTTCTGAGGCCATTTCTAATACTACCCCAGCCCTTAAACATATATTAGATTCTTCTTCTGTTGCAGTGCCCTCAGTGCCTGCGTCTACTTCCGACAATTTGCAACCTGCTACTCAGGTAGAGCAAACAAGGAAATACTATCTAGATCCGCTAGACTGCTGCTTGAGGATATTCAACGCTTGGCTTGTCTGGCGGTGATCTGTGCGGTACGGACTTCATTAGAAATGAAGGAAAAGGATCGTGACTTCATTAGGAATTCCACCGCTCTTTGAAGAGGTGAAAACTGTGGCAATGAAAGCCTGTTACAGAATTAAACAGGCTGGTATTTGGCAGGGTAAGTGATATGGTTATTCTACCATTCATCGCGAGATCTTTTGAAGGGTCCTATTACACTCACAGGTTTTCCTTGTGATAGAATGCTGAAGACTTTTGTTTTCGAGCATTCATAAGTGTCAAGTTACCTGATAAATACCTGATAACTAGTGTGATACTTGATAATTACCTCCGGTGTTATATACGGACGGTTCCAGAATGGATTGTAGGTCTGGAGCTGCGGTCTATTTTGAGACCGGAAATCATTTGGCGTATTTTTTGGTGAATGGACCACAGTTTTCCAGACTGCCATTGCCATTTGTGCAATGAGACTATTCTCAACTTTCAAATTCATATAATCAAGCTTATTCACGTTTTCTCGCTTTAGAGAAACATTTTCACAAAGATCTTTATGTGGAATTCATGAAAGACTATCTTGATCCGGGACACATGACAAAGGTCAATTGTTCGTCTTACTTTCTTTATACCCCATAATGGGATTTTCAAAAGGCATGGCGACACCTCGAAACTTGGCGTTATCTTTGATGCGAGCGCTAAGACTCCATCGTTTTCATTAAATGATCTTTTATATTCTATGCCAAAACAACAACCTTTGCTCTCACAAATAATTACATTTTTTAGAAGGTTTCCTCTTGTCGTTTCCTGTGACATAAACCAAATGTTTAGACAAATTAAGCTTTACCCAGTTGTTGGCATTTATCGGACCATATTATGGCGCGATTCCCTAAAAACCCACTGCAGATTTATTCCTTAATTACCGTCACTTATGGAACCAGGTCTGCTCTATACCTTTCTTTAAGACTCTAGCCCAGTTGGCAAAGGACGAGCACGACCGTTTCCCTAGTGTGGCTGCACCTTCACAACTAATGTGTTTGTTGATGTTATTTGTGTAGGTGCCTATTCTCTTTATGAGGCCACTGCTTTCAAGGACGATTTAATTGAGTTACTGGCTGCACGTGGTTTTACCTTACGCCTTGTGGATTTCTAATAAACCTCATATTCTGGAAGAAATACCATCATCGTTTGGAGTTTTATAATGATAATACTGAACAATCTTCAATTCCGCTCTTGGAAACTCCCAAGGGCCCAATCAAGGATACACTTGCGAATAACGAATATATCAAGGCGGACCACTTTTCTCCGCTAACCAGACATATAGTTCTTTCAGCTATGGCCCATGCGAATGGCTCTCTTCCTTTATTTATGCTAGCCAAATTTTTCCTTCAACGCAATAAATACATAAAAGTAGAAAAAATTAAGTAATAATATTTCTTACTTGCCTTTTAAGCTTCACAATACTTAAGAAAATACAAAATGAAATTATTGTCATCACATTGTTTTTTAGTTCACTAAATTAGCACAGCGCCATCTTATTAAAAAAAAAAAAAAAAATCATAAAATAAACCAAGAAATTTGATATAAATAACAGTACAAACTTTTTTCTTTTTTTTTTAATTTAAGGCGCGTCAATATCTATGGTCATTAGCGCCCGGAGCCTTCTCAGTGCACTGCCGGCCTCCGGACCGTGTTCTCTCGTTACAGACAACACTGTCCATCCCCGGTCAGTGAGCTGTAAAGGCTCCTAGGAAGAAAAAATCTAAGGGTAGCACGCTGGACTCGAACCCGGGTCCTCCGCATGGTAGTCCAGTACGCTAACCATTAGCTACTCCCTTCCCTACAAAGATTTTAACATCTTGCTAAAACAATGGCTAACAGCTGATTTATTTTTCTACGTAGATTAGATTTTTCTACGAACCTTGCCAGGTTGAACAGTTCCTTTGTATAAAGTCCTACCACAATAGAGACGCTCTCCATCTGCAGTATAACCAATCTCAATTGCTTGTTTTGGGACGTTACCTTTGCTAGATGGTTCCCATGCAATGTAATCAGTCACAAGGACCTAGAAAACATTTTTTATTTGAAGAACATTCGATTTTTCGGGCCATAAAAATGGCCTCCGAAACCTAAAAGATCATTTTTTATTTTATCAAAAATCAAACCAGGAAATTAACCAAAAAAACTAGAAAAAAGCTAACGTTCAACAAATAAGCAACATTATTATTCATTAAGTAAGCTACATTATTATGTACCTCGTATTCAGTAAGAATGATCTCCTTGCCTGCATAGCTAATACAAGCAAAACCACGATTAGGAACAACCTTTGCAGGCAATAGATCTCCTTCATAATGGGCTCTACCAATATAAATTGGTCCACCATCAGTATCCACTCCGGCTTTCACTGCTCCTGTGGGATAGCCACCTTTGCTGCAAAGCTGCCAAGATACTGTATCTTGGCAACGACTGAGCGGCTGCGAATCTAAACAGTAATCAGCATTTTTATAGAATATATGCTCTCATGGTGAAGTAAACTGGCCTTTTTTCACGGATTTAGGATGTAGGTTGGTAAGAGTTTCCAAGACTCCTAAAACTAATGTACTGGGATTATGGGACGTGCAGAGGTGTTTTCTGTTGCAAATGTTGGGTTTAGCGAACCCACCAAGGCAAATTGTACTTGATCACCATAAATACTCCTACTGACACCCGCAATTCCTGAATCTATATACAGACGGCTATATACAAGACACATCTAGAATGAGTCATCATAGTTTTAGGTTGCATTTGGCCTTGGAATCCTAATTCACACTACAATCTTACTCCTTTTTTCAGTTAGAATTTTCATAAACAATTAGTAGCCTTCAATATATTGTACAGGTGAGGAAATTCACACCATATCCTCAGCTTCGTTTGAACTCATTTAAATTAAATTTATTAAAATAAAAGTTACAAACAAAAATGATTTATCTTCATGTGAGTAGTAGATATTCCAGTTTCAAAGAAACCCACTGGGGTCGCTAACGAGAAAACAAAAAACTCGTTCAGTAAATTCGTCTTTCCGGTCAATCAATTTCCATTAAAGTTCCTTGATAATTCGCCTTCCCAGTCAACCCAGTCGGCCAGGGTACAGTCAATAAGAAGTGAATATCAACACGTCATTCAATAGTTAAATTCTTTATTTTTTACCATTTTTCTCGGAGTTCTTATAAACTTTTGCAAAGTTTTATTTCGTTTATACAAAGTCTGCTCGTTTCGTTTTCTCCCTTTTTTATTATTAATTACATTCGTTAAATTGCTTAATTTTTTACCTGAAGCGCCCTGCCAGGGCCGTGCAAGATGAACAGTTGATAACAACATTATCGCTTCGAAATGCCCATTGCCAGCCAATTTAGTCACGATACGCCCCCCCCCCCTCCTCCACACCATACTGAACATCCACATAGAACTCCACTAGTTAAAATCTAACAATAAAAAATAATGCCTTCAAGCGGTCCAACTACCTAATTTGGAGTCGTGGACTGGGGGCGGTAGCACTTATTTACTATTAACATTTTTTAACTAGTATAAGTTTAGGCTGCTATACGCGGCGCTCGAACTAGGGACCTCCCACTTACAAGTCCATGCCTATAACCACTACACCACTAATTCTGGTAAAAATAAGGTCAATGAGTTTTCTCAAACGCTCGCAAAGAGGAGTATAGACATTTGCTGTCTTTGCGAAACCCAACTGAATAGTAACCAAAGGTTGAGAAGGTTGAGAAGATCTTAAAGGCTTCTAGGAAGTAACTTTCTAGCTTTCTTATTATAGGAAAGGGTATTTACAGGTGTACACGTGTTGAGGTGTAAAATAGTGTTTAAGCCAACATCAATCATGAATACATTACTTAACTAACCCTTGACCTCCTCTGTTGAAGCCATAGGCTTTAAAGTATTTTTTTGAAAATATGTCTGTGATTAATTACTTGCTGCAAACCTCCTTTACGGAGAATTTCCCATATACACTGGACCTCCTATCTGTCAGCAGGGCGCTCCTGACGCCAAACATAGCCTGGCCCTGCAACCCTAAGTGTTACTCTGCTAGATCTCACATTCCAACACAACTTCGCCATTGTCACTCCATTGATGTCTCAGTATAACATGCGGAAAATAGACGAAAACTTAAAAACCAGTGAAAAGGGAAGGGATTAGCAAAGTGGTAGCGCGCTGGACTAGCAATGCGGAGGACCCGGGTTCGAATCCTGCATGCTGCCCTTAGATTTTCACTTCCTAGAAGCCTTTAAGATCTGAAGATCTTTCAAGTCGCAGTGCATAATCCCTTAAAAAAAAAACCCTGTGAAGTATAAAGAATAGATAGAATAAATCTCGGATGTTTACCAGCTCGGATGTTTAAAATCTCTGTTCTTTTTATAGTAAACACTCTTTAAATAGTTAATCAATATTAGTAGGAAATCAAACAACATGTTTCTAAAATATAAACTTTAAATAACCTGAAATATCTTCTGGTTAAAAGCGCCAAAGGCAAAAGAATTATTTTCAATTTGGTTTTATTTTCAATAATGCATTATTGAAAATTAAATTCCTAGAGTATTTTCCCACACATAGTCAATCATTTAAAACAAATTATAACTCCTCGAGTATGTTTAGCAGTAATACTTTGAAATCACTACACAGAACTTGCCAAATATAAATTAAACAGTGTAAATTGCAAAAGCAATAGATCTGGGTAAAAGTCGGGAATAGACCCCCCCCCCCACACACACACCCTAACGCATTCTGCGGGTTTTTTTTTAACCATGTGCATCATGCAAAACCATATGTTATGCTAAATGTGCAAAAAATAATTTGCATATCAATTAAATACGAAATGCAAAACAATTTTTAAAGAGAAATAAACTAAACTTTTTGCTTGCCCCGTCAGTGCCTCACGCGAGCCCATTCCAGAGATAAAAGAAATAAGCTCATGTCGGTCCAACTCGTACACGCTCGGATTACTATTCTGTAAACATTCGATTTATTCCTCACACACACATTTTTCGAAGTAGAATATACAATTGAAAAATTACTTACATAAGACGGCACAGTGCGAAAACACAGACTTGCATAGAGCAAAATCAGTTTATACACTGTATTTGGAAGTACTCTGTTAAGACCTAACTAGGTTAAAGGTGCGTTTACACGTGCGAGTATTACACTCTCGAGAGTTTATATACTCTCGAGAGTGAAACTCGCAAGTGTAAAAGGGTTCTGAGAGTTCTCATAGGAAGTAGGGAGGGAGCTCTCCGAGAGCTGTAAAGCCGCGCCAAACTCGCAGGTGTAAACATCCGACCCCTACTCTCAGAGAGCCGCTGAAAAATTCAAATTAGGTTTGAACTTCCTGAGAGTATTCTCAAGTAATTCTCGTCTACAATGGCCAGAAATTCCATCCACGAGTACGTTTGCAGACTTATTGAAGCTTGCACATAATGCGAGTCTCACACAATCCTTTGGGATATAAAGGATCCAGATTTTAAGAAATCATGTTTTGGAATAGTTAGCCACACACTTCAGTTGTACTTCTCAAGAAATCAGTAGGAAACTAAACAATTTAAGAAACCAAGTAAGTTGATTTCTTGTGAAATGATTTGTTTGTAAATATTGTAATAAAGTATAACAAATTTCAAGTATTTATACTTGAATAATTTTTAAAAAGGACACTGCAATGAGAGAAGATTATCGGTTATGAGCGTCTTATGGTTGCCTTAAGATTTTGTGGAACAGGTATTATTATTTATTCAAAGGGGAGGGCAAACCCTACGCTATCCAAAGCCTCCTGTGGAACACGTAATACTTGAAATTTGTTATACTTTATTTCTTGAGAAGTACAACTGAAGTCATTGGCTTTCTTCTCCAAAACATGATTTCTTAAAATTCTATTTTTAAAATCTGGATCCTTTATATCCCAAAGGATTGGGTGAGACTAGTAAGCTTCAATAAGTTTGCAAACATCCTCATGGATCCATTTTCTGGCCACTGTAGACGAGAATTACTCTTGAGAGTACTCTCAGGAAGTTCAAACCTAATTTGAATTTTTCAGACGGCTTTCTGAGAGTAGGGGTCGGATGTTTACCTGCGAGTTTGGCGCGGCTCTACAGCTCTCGGAGAGCTCCCTCCCTACTTCCGGCTAGAACTCTCAGAACCCTTTTACACTTGCGAGTTTCACTCTCGAGTGTATATCTACAACTCTCGAGAGTGAAATACTGGCACGTGTAAACGCACCTTAAGAGGGGGTTGTAATTACCTGATTAGGGTCACATCTTGTGCTTTCTACTTTTAAAAGGCGTTGTAGACATTGTTTCTTTTAAAAATGAAAACATAAAACAGGTAGAGATATGTAACAGGAAGAGATACGTTTTTGGAGGAAATTTACATTGATTTAAGAAATCTACCCATTCTATTTCATTATTTTTAACTGATGTTCCTTGAGTATAGGAGCAATATTTAATCACAAAAGGTACTATGTCAGTTATTGACGAATGTGGAATAATTAAAAATAAAAAGTGATAAAAAATGAAGTGAATGATCGTAAGATAGCATAAATAAATAAACAATTAATTTATATGAGCATGTTATTTTCTTGACAGTCACATACATTTCACATTTCACCTTTCACATACACCATTCAGGCACATATAAATTTAAATAAAGGTTTTAACAGGCTTAAATATAACAAGCCTAAATATAGAACATAAGCATATATAGACTATAAGTAAGTATACAGAATAAGTAGATAGCTAGGAGTACAAGTATAGCCGCCAATTGTTTGTAGGGGCACGAAAGATGCGCAGTTACTATGTAGAAGTATTTCATAAATATTTGTATCTTGGATTTGAATATTAAGAGAATTAGAAAGATTTAAATCATTTTTACAATTTTTTTTTTGACAAAATAGGAATATCCCTAGAAACGCACTTTACATAAGACTATAAAAACATAATATATATTTAATTATAACATAATTTATATTTGATTTAATGGGAGGGATTAGCTAAGTGGTTAGCGCGTTGGATTCCCACGCGGAGGTCCCGGGTTCGAGGCCAGTGCTACCCTTAGATTTTTTCTTCCTAGAACTTCTACAGTTCACTGTTCGGTGATGGACAGAGTTGTCTGTAGCGAGAGAACACTGTCCAGAAGCCGCCAGTGCACTGAGAAGGCTCCGGGCGCCTATGACCATAGATGTTGAAGCGCCTTAAATAAAAAAAAAATATATATATTTTATTTACATTTTTAAATTACAAATTTACAATAGTTACACGTTTAGTTAGTTTCACTGTCCTGATAACTTGATGTTATTTGTAATAAAGTAAATAATAAGAGAAATGTAAAATCGGACATGACAACTTTTTAGCGCACAAAGCAAAGGGGAACCCCAAAGTGACCAACTCGTCAAATGCACAGATTTTAAAATAACATTTCTGCCATTATGGCTGGTTATGTAGAGAGCACTTACCAACAGTTGTATTGTAGCACCCATCAACAGTTGTGTTGCTGATGCTGGTTGTGGTTGTCGAATAATCGAACAAGGAATGAGCCGATATGGTGTTTGTAGTAGCAATAAGGAGATAAATACATTCCCAGGTGCTAATAATAATTAAATTATAGATCATTGTTTAGCTTCGAGCTCTTGTCTCGTCAAGACTTGAACTAACTGCACTTTCTTATCAATTTATCAATCATTATTAATCAAACTTTATATATTTCATTTATCCTTATCGTTGTAATAAAAGTACCCCCCCCCCAACTATAAATAAAACATTTTCACCTCTTTTCCTTATTCCAATTCGTACAATTATAAAACTGTCAATTTTTTTTTTTTTTCATTAACTACAAGGCCTTGGGCCATAATATACTTGCCATGGCATAAGGCAATATTGTAATGTCCATTAGCAAAATCCAATACAAACGCTCATAGCAACACCTCCTTACAGAGTTTTCCACATTATTAATCAATCTTAATTAACACACCCGTACCAATAATTTTATCTACAAAAATAATGAAATTCTTTTCAAGCGATTCAACTAACATAATAATGGAGTACTTGCTATTCTTCGCACCCTTCCTGCTTTAAGCTAAACTAAAAAACTATCTACACATCATTCAGGCTCACACGGCTGACGGGATAGTTAATTCCAGCCCATCCAAAAGACAGTGGCTCCCGGAATTAAAAGTGTAAGAAGACAATCTACACGACCAAAAGTTGCCACCACTGGCAGGCATTGATCCTCCCCTCCCCCCACAATCATTCTTAAGACTTGATTCTAATACAAAATATTATACTAAGCCTACCCATGCATGCAATAAATACTTTCATCCCAATAAATATAGCATTTAAAATAAAAAAAATTATTTACTTATAATAAATACAAGGTAATAAATCTTTACACACACACACCATCAGTATCATTCAAAATAACATTCCAATTTGGGGTTGGAGTAATCAGTATTGCTCGCATCTCGTTAACACTAAACCTATAATAAAACCTACCTATCAGAAGTCAAGATTTATTGCATTGGATAGTTACCAAAATGAAAAGACTAATTTACTGTCATATTTATGTAGGGGTAGTGAACCCCCACCACTCATCCACTCTAGCGAGTGTATATAAATACGAGAGAGACAGTGAGAAACTATTCTGAAAAATTCAGTCTTACACTCAAACATCACTCCGTACATACCGTTTAGCCACGTCAGTCTGTCAGTTCAGTTCAGTTCAGTTAGTGTAAAGTCTTTGGTATACAGTCAGTTATATATTTACATATATAAATTATATATCCTATACTTATATTAAGGTGTTATTTATCTATCATCTTCAACAACCAACATCTCCTCACAACACCCTTACATTGGTGGCAGCGCTTTCGAAACCCAGCCGTCTCTCATTAAAAGGTAAGATATAAATTTCAATTAATTTTTTTTTATTGATATTCATTCTAGTTTTACACTTTTAAATATTTTAATTTCAACCATATTTTTTTGTTACATCTATTTTTATATTTCATATTTTTAATATTTCGACTTTCTTTATATGAAAAGAGCCGAAATTATTCAAAAATGAAAACAACATAATCTTCCTACAAGTGGCAATTTGTTAATTTTAAAAGAAAGACTATCTACATACACAATCGATGGCCAACAAAAATCTGCTGATGAAGCAATTGCGTATTTATTAAATAAAATTAACTCGACGAATACGGTTAACATCCGTAATTTACAGTTAATAAATAACCTACCGGTATTTGATGGAGCGCATAATAGCGACATAAATCCATTTATAGACCAAATTAATAACTATAGTGCGATTTCGGGATGGTCAGAAGCCGACAAACTGGAAATCCTAATTTTAAAATTAACGGGTGCGGCAAAGATTTTCTTTGACACTTTTAAAACGCAGTGTACAAATGATAACATCATTTTAATATACCGACTAGCCACGGAAAATCTAATTACCAGATTTAAAAAAGAAAAAACGCCCGTGGTATTGTTGCAGCAAATAACAAGCTTGCAACAAAATCCATCAGAAACTCTGGAAGCTTTTGCTGACAGAATAAAGCATATTTCCACATCGCTCTTATTCAAAGCTCAACAAAACCCATTACAAACGCTACAAAATCTAGTTGGGCGGTTAACAGACGCATTTATTAAATCACTTCCGGCAAACATAAAAACCCAAGTACAAACCAAATTACCCAAAACGCTAGGCGAAGCACAAAACTACGCCATAGCACTCAGAGACATCCAGAACTCGGAATCTCAAGCCTCCGTTTTTGCCATAAAGAAGGCAGACACCAATCACAATTCCAGTGATAAACCTCCGTCGCCCTGCAAACATTGTTCTGGCAAACACTGGAACAGTGAATGCACACAAAAATTTCAAGTCGTGGCAAATAAAAGAAGGCGAGTTTCTATTTCTAAACCACCTTCGCCTTGTAAATTTTGTCAAGGCAACCATTGGAACCGCGACTGCAAAAACAACAATAATAATTTTAATAATAATAAACAAGCGCGCACTAATTTTGGCAAAAAGCCACAATTTAAGCCACACCATCGTACCTTCAGGCAAAGTAGGCCCTATTTCAAAAAACAAATGCCCAACAATAATAACAATAATAATAATAATAATAATAACAGCAATAATAATAATAATAACAGATTTAGTACTGGCAATACGTCGAATAAATGGGTTCCGCCAACATGCCAGATATGTGAAAAATGAGGGCATACTGCAAAGACATGCTGGTTCAATAACTCAAAAAACGATTAGGCGCTCAGCCGTTTTCACAAACGGCGACCACTGTCTTGATCCCGGCACTCAACGCTCAACGATTCAAATAATTTATTAATCAACGTCCAAATTAAAAACAAAAAAGTTAAAGCTCTGATCGACACGGGTGCTTCACACTCGCTCATAGATGCCAGTCAGGTCAAATCGAGGCCCGAAAAATCTGGTATCATTTTAAAATCAATCACAAACCAGATTATCCCCAATTATGGTCTAACAACCGTTCAATTATCCATAGGCCAAAACACAAAAATTCAAGGTAAATTCATAATGTCCCAACTGAAAAATGATTTGAAATGATCATTGGGAGAGACCTACTAACAAAATTTCAAGCCATTATTAATTTCAAAAACTCAAACATAATCATAAACAAAACAGTCATTCCATTCTTAACAGACAACACAACATCACAAATTAACAACATTCAAAACACAACTTTACCAGAAACATTGTCAACCAGACACAAAATCAAAATTCCTGCACGATCACACATCGTCAATACTTACACGCTACATACAAAAATTCCGGACGGTTCCATAATACTGACACAACATGACAGTCTACCTACTGGAATTTACTTACCCCACACACTGACTAACGTACATAACAATGCTTGTGCCATAACATTAATAAATACAACACAACATGAAATCTGCATCACGAAACATTTTCCAATTGCACACATTCAATACAACCCTGAGACGTACAAATCATCAAACAAACATACCATAAATTCTATTCAACAACTCTCGCACGAACAAAAAACACAATTACAAGCCTTTCAACAACAATTACGCCAGAAATTCACTCATCTCTCTCTCCACAACAAGCAGATAAAATTGTTGAAACATTTTCTCCATTCTATGACACATTCACTCATGACAAAGGTTACAAAACAAAATTTACAGATATTACACACCACATAGACACACAAAATCATCCGCCTGTACACAGTCGACCTTACAAACTATCACATTCAGAAGCCCCCATACTGAAAGCACTAATACAAGATAATCTGGATAGAGGAATAATCGAACCATCGACGAGTAACTGGGCTCATCCCGTGATTCTTGTTAAGAAGAAGTCTGCGGATCACACAAAAGTCGGTCCAAACGACATTACCCAGTTACGCAAACAATACAGATACGTGGTTGATTTGCGTAAATTAAACGCAATCACCACATCTGAAATTTATCCTCTTCCAGACATTCAATACATATTATCAACATTACATGACACAACATACTTCACAACACTCGACATCTCAAACGCATTCCACTCCATTAGACTTGACAAATCATCACAAGACAAAACAACATTCATAACACAATGAATGGCACGTACAAATTCTTATCTGTTCCGTTCGGTTTAAAGAACGCAAGTGGATCATATCAGCGTTTAATGGATAAACTCTTATCGGGTTACACGGGTGACATATGCCACACATTCATTGACGACATATTAATTTTTCACGGCAAAACATTTCATGAACATTTAACATCTACACAAAAAATTCTTACACAATTACAGAAGGGCAATCTTTGTATAGACCTAAATAAATGTACCTTCTTCAAAGAAGTATGCAAATATTTAGGCTATACATTGAGCAAAAATGGCATTTCTCCAGATCACGAGAAGTTAAAAGCTGTAGAAACATATCCAATTCCGAAAAAATTAAAAGACGTGAGAGCATTTTTAGGATTTATAGGTTTTTACAGAAAATTAATTCATAACTTCTCGGAAATAGCCAAGCCCCTTACAGACTTAACAAAGAAAAATGCCAAGTTTGCATAGTCTTCTCAATGTTCATCGGCATTTCAAATTCTAAAACAAAAAGTGATTTCTCCACCCATTCTGGCATACCCCAATTATAATTATGAATTTATATTGACTACGGACGCGAGCAATGTTGGCATATCTGCAATTCTAAGCCAACAAATAAACGGCGAAGAACGTCCAATAGCCTTTTCATCCCGCGTACTGTCTGAAACTGAAACTCTGCACTACGGAAAGAGAACTGTTAGCCATTCTCTTTGGCTGTAAACAGTACAGATACATCATTTTCGGCTACAAATTCAAAATAATAACTGACCACTCAGCTCTGCAGTGGCTTCAAAATTTAAAAGACCCGCATTCTAAATTATACAGATGGTCACTGAAATTAAGTGAGTTTGACTTCTACATCGAACACAGATCGGGTAAAAACATCGCTCATGCAGATGCGTGAAGTAGATATATAGGCTGCATCAACACCGTTATAACCCCTAGAATATTACCCAAACATCGATTTATTAGAAATAGCTCAGCAGCAGGCTGAAGATGAGCAATGCCGACGTCTAGCCCAATCAAAAAATTACACGACAGATGATTCAGGCCTTCTAATCAATGTGCTGGACAACAACATTCTTGTTCCAAACAAAATGCGTGATACAGTTTTACAGCTGTATCATGACAACCCATTCATTGTCTGGTATTACGGCAGACAAAAAACATATGACCGCATAAAAACTCAATTCTCCTGGCCTGACATGACCAAAGACGTGGAGAACTATGGAAAGACGTGTCATAGTTGCGCCACTAGAAAAACCGACAACGCCTATAAACCACCAATAGGCACATTTAGCGAGCCAACTAATGTTTGGCAAGCTATTTCAATTGACGTTGTTGGACCGCTAGAGCCATCGACAAATATTCTAACAGGCGAAGAATACAAATACATATTAACAATAATATGTCAATATTCCCGCTATTTGGAAATGTTTCCAATTACGAACCAAAAAGCGGAGACTATTGCTCAAATTATTGTTAACCATATCTTCACCAGATACGGCACGCCAAAGTACCTACTCACAGATTTGGGTACCAATTTCACGTCCACCATCTTACTCCAAATCTGTGCACTGTTAAAAATTAAAAAAGTGTGCACGACGCCATACCACCCTGTGTCAAATGGAGGATTAGAAAGTATCCATAGAGACATCGCCAATAACATATCCCACTATGTCCAAAGTGACAAAAATTGGCATAATTACCTGCCATTAATTAAAGCAGCACACAATTCTACAAAAAATGTATCCACAAACTTTACCCCCCTTGAACTTGTTTTTGGTACAAAATTTAAATTTTCATGGGTGCTGAATTATCCATCACACATCACACAAAACTTCAACACACACACTAAATGCCTACACGACAAAATTCAAACAGTACACAAACAAGCCAAACTCAACAATGAAAAAGCCAAACAAATCAGACAAAAATACTATAACAAAAACACTTCACCACAAAAATTCAGCACAGGCGACCATGTTTATTTAAAACATTTTACTTCAACAGGAAAATTCACAAAAACATATCATGGCCCGTACCAAATTTACAAAATATTTTCCAACCAGACTGCACTAATTACCTTAAATAATAAGAAAGAAAATTAGTGCATCTAAGCAAAATTAAAAAAGCACATCTACGACAAAAACCTACAAACACACATAAAATGAATCTACGGCCAAGAAAGGCAAAAATTTAATAACATTTTCGGAAAATTTAGACAAATTTTCCTGGTGTTGGGAGGAGACAATACTCTAGTCCAAGGATAAATTTCAAAATTTAAATTCAAAGATAAACATTTTAATTAAAAATTTTAAATAAATTCAACATAACATCTCAGTAAATACACCCAGGCATTTTGAAAATTGTATTTCAACATTTCAATGCACGTTTCAAATTCAACATTTAATTTTAGATCATACACCCTATTTATTTAAACAATTTCGTTAGTGTGAATTGAACAGTGATTATGGTCAATTTTAGGCCATACACCCCAATCATCATACATTTAATTATTGTTAATTTTAAATAATATACATTCTCATTCTTAACAATTTTAGGTTAAACACCCTATTTATTTAAACATTGAATTTTAGGTCATAAAGGAAATCATACAAAGCATTTACTAATGCATTGATACAAAGCAAATCCAAACATTTCTTATTTTAGATTTAGATACCGACAAAGGAGTCATAAGGAGCAATTGCTAATACTTTTCTTATTTTAGAGAAACAAACAATACGGGAATTTAACAAACTGTACAATGCTAAACTTTATTGCAGGATTAAAATACTGGAAAATTTATAAAAATGGAATACAACCTCCACAGCATTGTCTCAACGCCGACAAAACAGGTAAAAACCCTTAATTCTTAGATATACTTCATTTATTTGCTTCTTGTTTAATAGAATAGAAACGTCGACAAAAGGGTGAAATAACAATAAGCATAGCCAACAAACATTAGGAAGGAATTCCAGCCACATTCAATAGGAAAGGATTTTCAATTGGGAAATTTTAATCTTCAAGGAATTGCCGAACAATGGAAGTACTAATAAAAGGAGATATCTTTCTGCACCTGGTAAAAAAAAAAAACCCAGATTATTATAGTTTCTACTTTCACTTTTAATTGTTCTTTGTCACATGTACCTTGAAGGGTGATTAAAATCAACACCCCATGTAATTAATTTTTTCATATGGCCATATACATTCATATATATATTATGATACTATTATAATACTTGTTTACCACTAACAATATTCGCTTAATCTATCTAGCTTTAGCACTTGGAATTCTGTCGACATAATCTGCAGACATTCATCGACCTTCGAAATATTAATTAATTATTTATGAGCTCTCACCCATATCCCGGCCGTATCCAACCCCCTGCACTCCTGCTCGCAAGAAATCGATTTCGTCCATTATTTATAAATTAATATTAAGTTTACATAAATTAAGCAAACGTTTCTACATAATGCATTAAACAAAATTCTTCGTACAACATAATGCATAAAACAAACTTCTTCGTACAACATAATGCATAAAACAAACTTCTTCGTACAACATAATGCATAAAACAGATTTAGAAAATAAAATCATTGCACCGTTGATTCAGAAATCAACTAAAACAAATACATTAAATCATTGCACCTTGATTTATAAGACAGCGTATGACAACTGCAACCCTTGTTGGAAGCAAAAAAAAAAAAAAAAAAAGTAATTTAATTCGTCTACAAACACAAAAACAAAATTTTCTCGACGAATACATCAAGTTTTAAATATTTTATTCCACGAATGTATTTTTTTTCACTTTAACAAATTTATTTTCTTCCTTTTCCAACATTCCTTTCTATTTAATTAATTTGCCTTAACACACACAAATTATTAAGGTTCCTAGAAACAATTGTATATAAATAAATATGTGTGTTTACAGAAAAAAAAAAAAAAAATTAATTAATTATATATTTTATTATATCATGTCATATATAATTTATATCATCAATCAATTATATCATTTTCTATCAATTA
Source organism: Triatoma infestans (assembly GCA_011037195.1). NCBI lineage: Eukaryota > Metazoa > Arthropoda > Insecta > Hemiptera > Reduviidae > Triatoma > Triatoma infestans. Next base: position 112,748 of record JAAEAF010013981.1, read on the forward strand.
TTTTAAATATGTATTAATTTTTAAATTTTACTCTGCATCCTTTTACATCACATTTGATTTCTTAGAGTCATTTAAAAATGAACAGTTGTCATTAGTTTTGTTACATCTGAATAATTATTAGAAGATATTTTAACAATTTAATCAAATCATTATTAATTGTTTATAATCATTACTTAATTAGAAAATAATTTTGTTTTAACATTTATACCATAATCGTGACGTTTTTCATTCATCTGAAAATTTTTAATTGTTTATAACCATAAATTTGAAAATAAGAGTGATTTCCCAGCTTCGCCTTTCAAATATAAACAATGCCAGGCTACATATTAATAATTCTTTTTATACGTTTGATTCTGATAACGTTTGCTTGTTATGTGATTTAAAATCGCCAGATAATTTGTTTCACTTCCTGTTCCACTGTCAAGCCCTAAATCCAATCAGATCTTTCTTTTTAAATCAATATTGCTCTCCAGGTATTTCAGATAAAGATAATTTCGAACAACTTTTTACCATTGACTCAATTCAGCAGATAAACAATATCTATAATTTCTGTAGTCAGTCTGTTAAAATAAGAAGTTTTGTACTTTCAGAATTTTAGAAGTTACTTGTTCTGTTTTCTTGATTTTTTTCGTTTCTTTTATTTCTTGTAAAAGTTACATTTGTATTTTATTTTTTATATTCGTTAATTGTTTTTTGTAATTGTACATATATATTGTAAACAAGACAAACTCCCTGCCAAGGGAATGAAATGTATTCCTTATGCAGACACAAATAAATAAATAAATAAATAAATAACCATAAATTTCATTACATGAAAATCATTTCTAATTTTATATCGAAAATGAATCATGAATTTTTTCAATTGTTTAATACTTATACACAAGCAAAAATATTTATTTAATCAAAAAACAGAAACAAAACAAAGTTTATTTAATCATTATTGTACCTTAGATTTAGTCAATTTTTATGTTCAATTTTATATTCAAATTTTTAAATTTCCAAATTTCTAATTTTATATCGAAAATGAATCCATGATACACATAATCAATATTGATTTCTCAACATGACAGAAAAATTGTAATTTCATTTTCAGCAAAACTCCTTGTAAATATAATTCTAACTCTTACATGATACTTAGTAATGGAAGTTATGACTCATCTATGGAAAAGTACCAATGCTGAATCAGCGGAGGCTGATTTCATATAAATACAGCCACCGACCAGCAGACCGGCAGTTCTCAACTCACCACCAGACAGTTCACATCTAATTTCATATATATAATCAATTGTGCAGTTATTATTATTATTGTTGTATTGTAATTTCTAATAAAACTCTTTTTAAAAAGGCTAGTCAGGGTTCCTGTAACATAACTGGCGCCCGCGAACAGGGACTGCGAAGGCTCAAGTCTAGTGCGACCATTTGTCTCACCGTGCGACCATTTGTCCCACATTGAAAGAAGACTAGCAGCTCCCACATCAGTGGCTTGTTCGCAGTACTCAACCCACAGGAACCAGGACCATCCTCAGACGACTGAAGAACGGCAAGCTGGCGAGTCAACAACAACGCCTAAAATCTGTAAGTAACTCATCTGTCCTTAAACCTTCTAAATTAATCATTCCTAAAGAAACTATCCAAACGATCCCCGAAATGGCCCAAATAAATTATAAAATCTCCAAAGAAGACTATGACCACATTCCCTACTTCGACGGAAACCCTTCAGAGATGGCGTTCTTTTGCGAAATTGTGGAAAGTGCTTACGCTACAGTTTGTGCAGAGAATATAGCGGAACGAGACTATAATCATAATATCTTGTTCATAAAAGTAAAAAGTAGATTAGTAGGACCTGCTAGAAACGTACTCCTTTCTAATAACGTAGACCACTTACTAAATTTATTAAAATACTTAAGAGAAAGTTTTGCCGACTCGAGGTCTTACGAGATATTAAAAGATGAAATTTTCCAAACGAAAATGAATGCTAGAGAGTCTCCCATTGACTTCGTCAATAGGATACAGGAGCTGCGCAATTTGGTTTATATTAGACTTAAACTGGACGGACTCACAGCAGACACACTAAAACAAATAATAACAAGAGTAGACAAAGAAATAATTTTTCATGTCTACAAATGCTTGCCTCCCACATTAAGCAACCATATCATGATATTCGACCCCAACACTCTAGACGAAGTGCGTAGCATAATTTATAACAAATGTTCTTTTATTGTGGCTAATTTAAATTCCTCCTACGGCCCTAAAAAGCCTAACCAACCCTTCAGAAAAGCAAATCCTTACAACCAGCCCCAACAGCCTTACAGACAGCAATACTCTTACAGACCAAGCCCACAACATTTTGTACCAAGCGTCCCCAGGGCTCAAGCCCCTAGCTACCAGTACAAACCAATTGAATATAATCCCAAACCTATAGAACCTACTCCTCAGACCTCTCGTTACCAGTCCCAACCGCAACGACCGAACGTTGGACAATCCTACCATCCTAATCATCCAAACAATCCTGAACACCCCTTTAATCGACCCAGACTACCTCCTGGCTACTTTTCTCAGAACACAGTATCTATGCGTACTGCCGGCAGACCCCGGTTTAAAGATTACATTTCACCGCATGAACTGACTCACTGCCAACAGGACCAGCCATCGGAAAATTATTCGGAATCTGACAACTCATATAACGACAGAATTACCCGCTTAGAAAAATCCCTCGAAAAAGTAACAGAAAAGTTCGATAATTTTTTAGACGTTGGCCACGGGAGCCAAGAAGGCCCCCCGAATACAATCTAAACCTAGTAGACAAGTCTCTCCCACACTTCAAGGACAGATACGGACTGAAATGGCTCATTGACACCGGATCCGCGGAAAACTATATAAATCCTAACGTTGTCCCGACTGACATCACACTATCCAATGACCCATTCATAATAACCACACCCGCTGGGAAAAAGAATGGAGAACAATCTTGCACCTTTAACATTCAAGACACGTTCCACGTCGACTTAGACACTAAATTCCATGTATTCCCCTTCTCTGACAAATACGACATACTACTAGGACACAAAACTATGCAGGCACTAGGAATGAGCATAGATCTAAATAAGAATATCCTTTCCTACCCTCAGGGTATAATCCCTTTAAAATTTACGCTTGAAATCCCTGAAACCAATTCGGACATAGTAAATCTGGAACAGGGAATTAACCTTATAGAATTACCAGTAAAAAATAAGGAATTAAAATATGGACTAATTAAGGAGAATATAAAATTAAATGATAAGGTCACGGTAAAAGAAGGCCTTTATAACATTAGTAATAATAAAATTCTATGCGAAGTCGAATCCAAAGAAGTAATGGCCATTTGCCCCGAACCGATGGACGTTGACGAACCGCAAGAAATTTGTACAGACATCCCCGACATAGTAATGACCAATTGTCCCGAAATGTCCGGTGATCCTGTCTTAAACGAAATAAAAAAGGAAATCCCTACTTTAATTAGAACTAGCCACATGAACAAAGAAGAAAAGGGAAAAATAACTAAATTACTTCAAGAATATCCCCAAATAATAAAAAGAGAAAATGATCGCCTAAGTTCTACCAATCTCTTAAAACACAAAATAAGAACCACCGACGAAAACCCGGTATACACCCGAAATATAGATACCCGGAAGTCTACCGGAAAGACGTACAAGTCGAAATTGACAAACTACTAGAGAACAAAATTATACAGCACTCGAACTCCCCCTACAACAGCCCAATTTGGGTAGTACCAAAGAAACCAGACGCCTCCGGTAAAAAGAAAATAAGAATGGTCATAGACTACCGCAAACTCAACAACAAGACACTACCGCCGAAAACGAAAACATTAACGCCGAAGACGACAATGAAAACCTACAAACCCAACACTCCCAAGAATCCTCTAACAGCCAAATTAAAATGATAGACGACAAAACCCGCTGCATTAACGTGGAAAAATTCCAAATTATCCTAACCCGAGGCAACCCCGACACGAAAATTCCAATCAATAGACCTTTCAATAAAACTCGGTACAATTGGTACACCAGGTACCCATACTCTAACGACATAAACGAATACTGCCTAGAATACTTACAACCAAATCATACGTACGGCGTCCTGTGTTCCCCTCCTATCGAGAACTCCATTGACGAACAGATATACGACCAAATCTTTGCCCACCTGTCTGACATAATAAAGGCCAAATTTCCAACAGTCAAAATCAAACGCTACTATACCAAAAGACTAGACATAACCGACCCCTCTGAACAGGAAGAAACCATTCAAAATTATCACATTGGCAAAACTGCACACCGTGGCATACATGAAGTATACAGAGCTCTAACTAAACGTTACTACTGGCCAAAAATGCTAGAACACGTAACAAAAGTAATTAACAATTGTTCCCTGTGCAAGGAAGTCAAATACGAACGCAAACCAATTAGACAAGTTTACGAACTTACACTTACACCCTCTAAACCATTCGAAAAACTCCAAGGAGACATACTACACTACGACGGAAAGCAAATTTTCACTATGATAGACTGTTTTTCAAGAAAACTGTATGGTTATCTAATCAAAACGGCATCCGCAAATGAAATTGTCAATTCACTAGAAAACTACCTCAGCATATTCCCGTGCCACAAAACGATTCAATTTGACAATGGTACGGAATTTAAAAATGGACTGGTAGAGAATTTCTTAAAATACAATAACATAGAAACACACTTCACGACCCCTAACCACTCAGACTCCAACGGACTGATAAACCGAGCACACTCAACCCTCATAGAAATTATGAACATAGTAAACAGACAAAAGAATTGCCCCATATACAGAACTCTAAGACTAGCTTTAATAGCGTACAACAACTCTATAAACTCTAACTTGACTATGGCACCTAATGAAATTACTTTCGGGATACAGCCCAATACATACGCAGAGGACCTAATTCTAGAACAACGAGTCAAGGAATATCATGACGACAAGGAGTTAATAGCTCGCGTAATAAAAGAAAAAATTGATAAAGAGAAAGAGACCCGTACAAACAAACTAAACAAAACTAGGGAAAAAATCGAAATACCAGAGGGGGAAATATTTATTAGGGAAAGCAATACGGAAAAGCTAAACCCAAATTCAAAAGAGGAAATTATTCTAGGGAAACTAAATTAGCTACAGTACAAAAGAAATCTTTTAAAGTGCATCCCAATCTACTAAAAAGACCAAGGAAGTTCACACAACAAATTATCTCTGTTACAGACGCAGATAAAAACAATGACTCACACATTCCTACTGCCGATAACGATACTGCTGACGGCGGGGAATGTAGCCAACGGCCTCCAGATAACTAACCTCATGCAGGGACCTGGGGTTTTGCCCATCGCACTTAATCCAGCTTACGTCATAGACAGATACTACACTTTCATTCATATCGCGGACGTACAACTACTTGACGTAGAACTAGATAAGACTCGTAACGTGATTAGCACTACATATCATCTCAACAAAACAAACCAGATAAAGTCGCTCTTCAAATATTATTACTACCTTCGAAATAAGTTAGATCATTTAATTCTCAACAAATCCAGACCTAAACGTGGACTCATTAACGGCCTAGGTAAAGCCATATCCTGGCTAACCGGAAACATGGACAGTGACGACAAAGAAAGGTACGACAAAATTATAAACACAATCGAACGTAACAGTTTTCACCTCCAGGACAACCTAAAAAATCAGATGGCAATAAACAAAAAAGTAATCGACGAATTCAACCATGACATTCAGATTATACGCAACAACAACGAAAAAATGACCACCTTCTTCTCCAACCCTATAGTAAACCAAATTGAACTAAACCAACAATTTAATTCTATCTTCTTCAACCTGGTCCTTATCGCCAACAAAATTGACGACATGGAAAACTCTCTGGAATTCTGTAGACTAAACACAATACATTCCAGCATCTTTCTTCTCAGAGATCTCGAGTCACTGCAAAAATCTCATAATGTAACATTCCTAACCCCGGACATAGAAGCACTTTGGCAATTGAGCAAGGTACACTGCTCGATAAAGAAATGGAACATCTTCTACTTTATCAACGTTCCACTAAAAACCTCTCCTCTTGAAACGTATTTCCTTCTGTCCTATCCTATAGAAAGGGACAATCACCTCCTGACAATTCATGTCCACCCACCTTTGATCCTAAAAAACCAAGATGAGTTATTTACAGCTACCTGTGAAGAAATCAACAGCGCTATGTACTGCCACAACAAAACCAGCATCCAAAACGACTGCATTCGTCAGATCATCACCAACATCGACCTAGTAGCATGCAAGACAGTATATACATCAAGTGCACCATTCATCAAATACATCCCTTTTATTGACTACTTCCTAACTTTCAGAACTAAGAGAATAGTAGTGAACAAAGGCAACCGCAACAATACCAGGTTCCTCACTAATACTAGCCTCATAAAGCTGACCAAAGACGAGACCATACTAGACAACAGAGCCATCCACATATACAAGGACTCCAAGGGTATATTAACTACTGCCCCCGTGTACACGCACACCAACCTGAACATATCATTCGAAGACTTGCATCAAATTAACCTCAGAATGGAACCACTGGAACACCTGGAAGAGATACCCAGGAGTTCAGCGACTATTTACTACTCCCTCATAACGACGATAGCCCTCCTATTATTATCATTATGTTTCTTATATATCTACTGTGTCTGTAGAAGGAACCCAAACCCACAGCAAGGTGGAACCCAGCCGCAAATCATGCCTCTACAGCCAGCACCAGCCACAGTCTACCCCGGACTCTCATTCCATTTGTCGCAGGAGCTCCAAACTTAAGGAGGGAGGAGTTATGACTCATCTATGGAAAAGTACCAATGCTGAATCAGCGGAGGCTGATTTCATATAAATACAGCCACCGACCAGCAGACCGGCAGTTCTCAGCTCACCACCAGACAGTTCACATCTAATTTCATATATATAATCAATTGTGCAGTTATTATTATTATTGTATTGTAATTTCTAATAAAACTCTTTTTAAAAAGGCTAGTCAGGGTTCCTGTAACATAACTTGGATTTACCAAGTATTTCAATAACATAAACAATTGGCAAAATAAAAACAAATGTAACTAAGAATTGAAATAAAGTAGATAATTTTTCACAGAGGCCACTTCACATATGTACATAATTTTAAATTTCAATGGCATCTGGATTGCAAATGTAAATAATTATGGATACTTTAATCATGTTCTAAAAATAAAGAAGCCAGATCCATTCTCATGTATTGAAATTATTAGTTGTTCTATCAAAATTATGGTTAATTTAGCAGCATTTCAACAACATATTTAGCCAGCTACCAACGTAATTTTTTCGCCAAACGAAAAATTACTTCAGGAGGGGGGGTGATGCAAGGGGTAGTGAACCCCCACCACTCAATACACTCTAGGGTGGTATATAAAACGAGGAGACAGTGAGAAACAATTCTGAAAAATTCAGTCTACACTAAACATCCATCCGTACATATCGCTTTAGCCACGTCAGTCTGTCAGTTCAGTCAGTCAGTTAGTGTAAAGTTTTGGTTATACAGTCAGTTATATATTACATATATCATTATATCTCTTATACCTTATTAAGGTTTATTTATCTATCATCTTCAACAACCAACATCTCCTCACAACACCCTTACATTTACATATTGCCAAGAAATTTATTAGCTCTTGAAATACATTCAAGTTTTCTGTAAATATAATATTTTCATAATTAAAGGGATTCTCTTAATATCTGGATATACTGTTAAAAAGGTTATTTCTTTCTTGAGAGTATTTGCTACAGGACATCACGATATGTCTAATGTCTTCAGTCTCAAGACACTGTTCAGAAAATGGAGAAGGACATAACCCAACTCTGTGCATATAGGAGGGGGGCTCTAGCCTCCTACAGACCACATGGGGCTCTAGCTTCCTACAGTCCTGCAGGCCGCATGGTGCTCTAGCCTCGTTTGTAAAACGTTTGTGAATTTATTTTAGAAGCTTTTAGTATGTTTTCTTTTTTAGTGTCAGGACCAAAATCTCTAGACACTAATTGAATAAAAGAATTAACTGAACGTTAGCACTGCATATTTTATTTCAGTTGATGATAATGGGACTAGCAGGTTTGGGAAACAAAATAGAGAAGCTGATTTCCAAAAACTGCTAAAGGATATTGCTCATCAATTACGTTATTTCCGATCATCTTCCCATTCATTGCAAAATTGTGACTTCTAAAAGTACTAAAAATGGTAAGCGCTTGATAATAAGAAAAGTTGATGTAAGCACGTTGTACAATTTTAGTCACATTTAAGAAATTTTGACTTGAAAAATGTATACCCCTCGCGACATTGGGTGATGAGAGGAAACTTGAGGATGGAGCTAAATGCTTTTGTCATGGTTAACTGATTCTGCTGACACTGCAGAATTGATTCGTGAGAGATATTCGGTGAAGGGATGGTATGATGGTGAACTTACGAAATTGAAAAGAAGGTTGGATCTATTATATGATCTAGTTAGATCTTGTACTTCCCAACCCATTCTGAATGCGTCATAATAAGAAAAGGGAATATCGAAAGCGAATTAAACTGGCGAAAATTAAATTTAATAGTGATTTGATAAACAAATCTGTCAATAGTTGTAAATCTATTTGGCATATAATTAAAAGCGAGACAAACGCATTGGATAAAAAATCTGATAACTGCGTTAGTTATACTGCGGATGAGTTTAATATGCATTTTGTTCAATCAGTGAATAAGCTCGTTGAAAATATTCCTGATTCCAATAAAAATTATAATTATTATCTAAAGAGAGTGGTTGTTCCTTCGGTTAAAGTTGAAGAGGTATATGATGCAATATGGAATTTAAAATTAAATAAGAGTCAGGATATTTATGGCCTTAGCAGCTTTATATTGAAGAATATAGCTGATTTTCTATCTGAACCCCTTTCCTATCTGATAAATAGCCGTCTGAGAGTGGGGTATTACCCAAATGTTTTTAAATTGTCTAGGGTGGTTCCAATCCATAAAACTGGTTCTTATAATGACATCACCAACTCCACACGTGTTTCTCTAATTCCTGTGGTTTCGAAGGTTTTTGAAAAATTAATATAGAAGTAAACACAGGATCACTTCGAGACAAATGGGTTATTATCTGCTAGACAGTTTGGATTCAGGACTGGTCAAGGAACCATTAATGCCCTTATAGATTTTGTGAAATGGAGCTAGGGAGCCTTGGAAAACGCGGATTCGCTGTTGATCAAGTTGTTTGATTTATTCAAGGCCTTTGATACCGTTCCTCATGACATTTTATTAGGAAAATTAAAGTGGTATGGATTTAATGATTTGGCAGTCAAATTTATCTCTTCCTATCTCTCGAATAGATTGGCAGCGGTTTATAAAGGCGGTAAGTACTCTTCTCTACTGCAGCTCAAGTATGGTGTGCCCCAAGGGACTATTATGGGACCTCTATTAATCTTGGTTTACATTAACGATCTACCGGCAATGTTTGATAACGATGATATAATTAGGCCATATTTATATGCCGATTTGCGGTACAAGTTAGACATGCAGATAACACATCCGTTAATAACTGCATTAAATCTATAATCGATTGGTGTGCTGCTAATAAGCTAAGTTTAAATCAGGGCAAAATAAAAGAGATTACTATTAAATTAGGAACTGCAATTACTATTATGTTGGGACTGATAAAGCCATCAATTTCTTAGGCATTTTGATAGATTCAAAACTGAACTGGACAGTCAAGTTAATAACTTCATGGGTAAAGTGTCTCGTGGAATCTATGTTTTGAGAAAATTAAGAATATCGGTTGACTTGAAAGCATTAGATTTGGCATATTTTGCGTATGTTCATAGCCATTTGTGCTGTGGTACTATAATTTGGGGTAATGCTGCTGAATGTAAAAAAATATTTAGGTTACAAAAGAAGGCAATTAGAGTCAATTTGGGTTTAGACTCGAAAGTATCTTGTCGTCCTTTGTTTAAGAAATTGAACATAATGACACTGCCAGCCCTGTTTATTTTTCAATGCTTCGTCTGCGTAAAGTGCAATGAAGGCCAATTATTATGCTTCTCGCAAGTTCATGATCATTTCACCAGAAAAAGCAATAATTTTGTCCAGAATAGAAAGTTTGACAAAAGTTCGTACCAGTTTTCATAGTTTGTCCATCTCTTTTTACAATTATGTACCAGAGAATATAAAAAGTAAAACTTTGAAGTGTTTTAAAACTAATGTTAAAAAACTATGATTAGCTCACCCGCTGTATGAGATACATGAATATTTCAAAATTAAGTTTTTCTCTTGATAATTTTGTGAACTCAAATTATATTATAACTTGCCCTTGCCAATAAGGATGTAGTTTTTTTTCTGGCAATAAAATAAAATATCAAACATGCTATTTACTTTGCATTGAACTTCCAAAACATGCTAAAATTTCTCATTTCCAAGACATGCTAAAAGATACGAAACCTTCCAAAACTTACGAAGTACTTCCAAACCATGCTAAAAAAATTTCTGGCAATACAGTATGCAAGAATTCGCCAAAGAATATTGCTCTTTATACATTTATTTTAGTATTCAGGCTTGAAATATTTCAGATGTTATGTTGGCTACCCTGTAAAGCGGCAAACTGCAGTTTAAATCAACATATGTTTTAGAAAAAGGGAAAACAATTAGTTACCAGTAGATCAGAAATGCCGATTCTGGCCCACCTAAAATGCAAAATGGCGGCGACCCCTCCACCAAGCCACGACCACCGACCAATCATCGAACTGGACGAGCACTTAGGCATGTATGGGAATGGTTTGAGAGAGGAAGAAACTCAGGATAGAAAACTGTGGAGAGCACCACTATATATGTATATATAAGAGAGAGAGTGAGAGAAAGCGGAGGAATAATTTTGATTATTAGTAATATAATGGTGCAGCTCTAGTACCAATGTATAAACTGAATTTGCTCTGTGCAAGTCTGTGTTATCACACTGTCTGACAAACGCATCCTGAAGATGGGCGAACGCCCGAAACCTGTCGATGACCACAAAATGAACCAGGCTACCACGGAAAATGTCTCTGATGCTTTCCAGCTCTGCGGAACCAACCACCTCAACAGCCAGCTCTAGTACGTTAGTAATGTAGTGGTGTAGCTCTAGTTGGTGAGGTTAGGTTAGTAATATATATATATATATATATTTAATAAATGGCATCACTATTATTTCCGTCGACGTAGCGTATGCGATGTTGTGTCAAACAACCTTTTGAATTTAGAGCACAATAATTGTTCTTTAGTATGTTTTGGAAATAACCTGAAGTATTCAGCTGGTTTTGGAAATTTAGCTACTTTTGGAAATAAATAAAACAAACAGGTTCAATATATATATAAATGTTTAATAAATCTTTTTAACCACAAAATAACTGAAAACAATAAAAACCTGTTTCCATTAAATACTTGTCATTTTTGCAATATTCTTTGGGTAATAATTATTGAAATTCTTTCACAAAATTGTTAGATCACCATGTTCACTCCTTAAATATCGTCTCCATTTACAATAGTTATTTCACATTCTTCATCACCGTTATCTTAAGCAGTTTCGAAACATTTTCTGTAAAATTCTATATTCTCTCAGTAAAGCCTCATTGATGCCAAGAGTGAATCAACATCATTCGCTTTAGCTTTACTAATGTAGTGAGTTTTTTCAGCTCTCTAAGCCACAGAGATACATTTAGAAATGTGGTGTTTTTTCTTAACACCTTGTGGTGAGTACGGGCTATTGTGTACACTGGTTTGAAAGCTATTTCATTTGGGTGAAGCTATTTCATTTTTTCTTGAAACTTTTGTTGATCCTAAAGGGGCCATTGATTGCTGATTGCTAGTTTTGAACTATTACAGTTCTGCCGACAATATGTAAAGTTCCAACTGTAAAAAGGAGGGTGTCATAATCTGTAGGCAGCGTTAAAGTGTCTTTTATCATTATTTTGTTTTGTAAAAAACGAAACGCCCCTTCAGCCGGCATATATGAATGTCCCCTAACAGGGAAAAACCACTCAATTCTATCCTCTTCGAGAAACAAAATTTGTGCAGCATGACAATCATTGCATAGTTCTTATTCTGACCGTGCATGAGTCGCAGAACGTTCTAAGCCTTTATACATCATTTGATGTTATAGGAATCACTACTTTATTCAGAAAGTGACTAACACAAGAAATTATTTCGTTGTTTCCTCGGCCATATTCACTTTCCACCCACCTATAGAAGTGTACCGTTTCCTTATTTAAAGTGCCTGCTTTATCATGTATGATAACAGCAACAATTTAGTACTAAAGCTGCCTAGAATAAAACGCTTCTCTAATTTGAGTTTTTGGCAGTGGCTGGTTCTGCATAAGATCGAAATTTATTGTTACACTATTTTCAGGCCCCGACTTTAGCTCTTGGTAAAACCGTTTAGCCCTAGCCTTGTGAAGTTTGAAATCGATGACCCTCACTCTCTGCATCACTGATCCCATCAGTCATCAGAGCCTTCAGTCTTACACATTCACTGCATACGTCTTTTTTCATTGACCCAAAACGTAGACTATACTTAGTCATAAAAATTCTATAGTAAGTACTATAAAAGCACTATTTTCATCGTCTCCACAAAAAAGCTTCCGTATTTTTTTTAAGTGATAAGTGATGGGCAAGATAAGTTCGGCCTGGGGTATTATTCCGACCGTAATGCTTTTTTCTACAATTAAACATTTTTATATGAGCAATTATCTCTTCATTTAGTGCTTCTTTAGTCTTATTAACTCTAGCTAGCCCTCTAGTCTCCTTCATTGCTTCATCAGCCTGCATAATGTCTTCAGCTGCTTTTTTAGCCTTTGCTCACCCTACACTAAGTATACTCATACATGACTCCTTATATACCGGCAAGGATTTGTCTTTTGCTTGAAACTATACTTTGTTGAGCAGATTCTTTTTCTTAACAAGTTGTTGCCAGACTTTATTCGTGAGACTGACTGGACCTCTATGTGTCTCTGTAAAAACTTACGCTGCCCAACTGGATTACCAATACTCCAATATTTATCGTGGATTGTTTGAATATATTCTTCAATTAACTGATCAACTTTACAATAACTTGTTTCACTTTTATGACGGCAAACAATTGAATGTCTTTTGCACTTCTTTTTCTTTCTCCTAGGTTTTTTCCGTACATTTAGTCGCTATCGTCAGACATTTTACTTAATTACTTTACAGTCTAATAATTACACAGAATTGACCGCTACTGCCATAAAAGCTCGTGACTTTGAAAAACTTTCACTTTACTGTTTACATCAAACACTGACTCGGTAACAGTAGATGAGAAATGCCGATTCTGGCCCACCTAATATACAAAATGGCGGCCATCCCTACCCGTCCCCAAAGCCACGCCCACCGACCAATCACCGAACTGGACGAGCACTTAGGTTATATGTGTAAAGTTATATGACATTATTTTTTTTTTTTTTTTTTTACTTACATTATGTTGAGCTAGAACCTAGCTACAGGCTATCTTTTGGGTAACTGATTTTTTTCGTTATGTGAAAGGGGGGTTGATGGTGTGAAGATTGTATGTTTATTTTTTATTTTAATTTATTATTAAGTGAAAGTTTTAAACTATAATGTATATATTTTTTTGTTACCGATATTAAAGATTAAGAGTTTCTAGATTATAGTAATATATTGTCTTGTATGTTAATAGTACGATTGTATTTAGTAGGTGGTAACAGTGTTGGATATAGTATGTCTGAGTATTGTGGTTATAGTTGAGGTTATTACATAGCAGGTTTTGAAGGCTTTTTTGTTGGCGTTTATTCTTAATTATATGTAAGGTTTTAAATTATTTAATAAATTGGAATATTTTGTTATCTGCAGGTATTCTTTTCTATCATTTATTATATTATTTATATTAATGTAGATGTATATTGATTATAATATCTTTCGTTTGTTAAGATTTTTTTCTTTGTCTATTATCTTGGCATTATCAAATTTTAATTTATGTTTAGTAGTTTTATTGTGTTTTGTTAATGCTGTTTCCGAGTTATTATTTTGTTTTAGGGATTGCTTATGCTGATCCATTCTGATTTTTAATTTATTTTTGGTGTGGCCCAGATATTGTAGACCACACTCGCATTGGACCGAGTAGATCACCTCTTTCATATTTAACGTTGGTTCCCTGTCTTTGTGGCTGGGCATTTACATTTTGAAATATATATATATTTTTTATCTTAATCCCTTTTTATCATTATAAAAAGTTGGTTATTTTTATTTCGAACATTGCTAATACTTAATCCGATTAATATAAGTATATATAATGAGTCATCTTAAAAAAGGTTTTTAATTTTTTAACAATGTTAATACTTAATTCTATTATGAAAAAAAAGAAGATATTTACTTTTATCTTAATCTCTTTTTATTATTTTACGTTTTTTTTTTAGACCATTGTTAATACTTAATCCGATTAAGAAAAATATAAGTATATACAATAAGTCATATTTTAATTATTTTGTCAACTAAAATGATGATGATGATGCTGACACACCATACATTCCAACAATTCTTAGCTCGTAAACAGTCTACATACCCCCACTCCTAGCATCACGCCATCCATATTAGCCAATAGTATTTCGTGTTTTAATAATCGAATCATTTGAAGATATAAAAGTCGCGCACGTCCTTAGCTTAGTTCATTGTTCTTGGTGTCAACATCTCGTCTTCAGCTTCATACTCAGTCAGTTTCGGTAAGTGATTTTATTTTGTTTTTAAAAACTTAGTGAATTTTGTTTCTTTTTCTTTTCTTATTTTAAATATTTTATTAGGATTTATATTTTTTTTTCAATTTTTTTTTTTTTAGATTACTAATTATAATCTCGTTTATTACTATTTTTTTTTTAGTTCAAGTTTTTGTTTATTTTATTTTTTGTTTGTTTAAAATATTTCATTTCTTGTTAATAATAATAATAATAATAATAATAATAATACTTTATTTGAAAAAGAAATTATAATAGAAACATAAAAATGATAAAAGTATTCTACGGCAATGGTAAACCATCTGCTGGAGGTTGATATACATATATAAAATAACAATTACAAATTGTTATATAAATTGAATAAATATTTAAAGACAAAAACTGCTGATACAGGAATACAAAAGATGAGAAAGAAAAAAAAAAGAAGAAGAAAAATAATAATACAAATAAAATAGTAATAATAAATAGAAAAAAGAAAAGAAAGTCATTCACTTAACCCATTTTCAGCGAAAGGTTCATATACGAACCATTATTTAAAACATTTAAAAAAAATATTATTTAACAGGAAACTGTGTTTAGATTTTGACTGTGTCTTTATAAAGGTTTCTTATAACTGAATTAATTTTTTCAAAGCAAAATGCTTCTTATTATTTACTCCATCTATCGTTGAATTACTGAAAAATTGCAGACAGGAATAAGGTTTAAGTAATTTTTTATTTTTTCTGAAAAAAAAATTTTTTTTGTTTACTATTTTGAGGATTTTTATTCTGGAGGGTTCATTAATTATAACGGATAAGTTCTAAAAAAATATTATCATAGATTTTATTAATTAAAAATGGACCGAAGCTTAATGGTGCGTTAGCGAACCATTGGCCGAAACCGATTTCTCAGTAGGCTTGCCTGTCAGTGCAGGCTTACACTTGTTTCAGCAGTTACAAACATGTTTCTCTAATATCGATATCTACACTTTTACAATATAACATTCATTACATTGTCAGCTATTGTTCAGCAACCAAGTGTTACATTTTTGTTACTGATTTTTTTTTTTCTTCAACTTTTTTGAAAAATACGTACGGAATAAAGCCGTTATCAAACGTACAGAGGTACGATAGAAATAACAGAAAAGATGTTATGATACCTCAGCCGAATGCGGTAACAATATATAATAAGAATAAGGGTGGAGTAGATCTTCATGATAATGTGATCGCCAATTACCGAATAAAAATTAGAGGTAAAAAGTGGTGGTGGTCACTTTTTATCAATCTTTTAGATAGCATAGCTGTAAATGCATGGAAAATTCACTGCCTTACTTCAAATAAAATGTCACAGATAGAATTTAAGTCTATTGTGGCTAGAACACTTATAAGGTTAGAGAATGAACCAATTATTCGAAATCCTGCACCACACCCAGAAAACCCTACAAAAGGAAGACCACCAAAAAATGCTGTGCCAGTCGAAATAAGATTTGACAATGTTGGGCATTTGATTGTGAGAGAAAAAGAAAGTGCTAGGAGAAGGTGTAAAATTTGTAAAAACCATACCATTTACAAGTGCAAGAAATGTTACATACATCTGCACCCGGAATGTTTTGAGGGGTATCATACAAAATAACATATTATAGAATTTGTGTAAATACAGTACAATTTTTATTTCTTGTTTGTATTTAAGTAAGTAAACGTGTGCGAAATGGAAATTTAATTTAGTATAAACGCTATTGTTAAAATATACCTGAAAATCCTATTATCCCCCTGAGACAATGGTTTCAGCCAATGGTTCGTATACGAACCATTTTATTTTTAATTTCCGGTTGAAAATAAAAAAAAATAAAAACACTTTTTTTATAAATTTAGATGTTACCTAATCAGTGAAAAAAAAATAAAAATGAAAATTTAATTTTTGATATACCTGGCCGAATATGGGTTAAACATAATGATTTTTTTTTCTTTTTTAAATAAAAATATATGAAATAAACTAAATATAAAAAAAAAAAATAAACTAAATATAAAAAAATAAACTAAATATTAAAAAATAAACTAAATATAAAAAAAAAAATAAACTAAACATATGAACTACTATGAATTACTAAGTACATTTAGTTATAACAGAAAGAACCTGAATAGTATAATATAAAAAGAGCTCAATCAAAATTAAATTCCATAATTAAATTATATCTATATTGCCAGGCGTGTCTCGCAAAATTAATAATCCCAATGCAGTTTTCACCATTGAGCATCAATATTAACTCCGGTCTAGATAATTTGCCGCAACCAACATAAACCCTACGTCTCTGAGAATGGAACAGTCTGCCCAAAAAGTGGTAGACATCCTCCCTCGCTCGAGAGTTACATAGCGAGCACAAGGAGTTACTTCTTTCAACCCAAGGGGTATAATTTAAATAGAGTAGCTCACCACGAAGTCTGAATAGCCAACCAAGTTGACTAAGCGTTAGATTCGTTGAGTTGGACATCAAGCTACAAGGCTTGACAGAATAATCCAACTCTTTATACAATAAAAACCTCGTAGAGCAACGAGCCAACTCCACACACTCCTCAAGATGGTGAACCCCTATTCTTTGTACGATGGCCGTTAGTTGCTTCCGCCAATTAGACATATTTGCAATGGATGAATCAAATGCACAAGAGTAGCGCTGAGCTAAGGAAGACCAATGCTTAAACCAAGAAATTTTATTTTTAATAATCTCCAAAGCCAATATTTTGGGAAGGCGATAATCGGGCAAGTTAAGAATTCTGAGACAGTATCTAAAATGTAGAGAAAAAGTAAAAACTTTAATAAGAGTTGTGGACGTTTCAATAGGAAGCATATAATTAGGGGTCACTGAAGCCAATCTGAAAACTTTTTTAATAAAAAATCTTTGAAACTTTTCTAGTTCTTCATGCCTTTGAAAGCCCCAGACCTGACAGGCATAACAAACCACGGTACGAGAAACTGCATTAAAAGAAGTATATTTAGCCGAAGGCGGGACTAATTATTTGCTATGAAATCGGACCAAAACCTGTTGACCCCGAATTTGGCCGAAGAGATTCTATCTTTCAAGTGTGAAGTCATAGATAATCGGGTAGACTGCAAAACACCCAGATATTTATACTGATTAACAACTTCCATGGGTGAACCCTTGTAAAGCCAACGTTCAGAAGAAGCAAGTCTACCTCCCTTCCGAAATACCATAATTTTAGATTTTGTTAAATTCAAGGATAAATTCCAGAGATCACAATAAGATTCTAAAAGTTTAATATTTCTTTTGAGAGTAGTAGGGTTATCCGCTAAAAGCACCACATCGTCGGCGTACATTAATATCTTGAATGCGACTCCACCTATACGAACACCACCTTCAAGGGCCAGAGGTAAGTCGTCCAGAAAAAGCGAGAATACTATCGGACTGAGTAGGCAGCCCTGACGAACCCCACAAGTGACTCTGAAAAAGTCAGAAATGCCATCTTTGTACCTAACAGCAGAAGACGCCTGGGCATATAAACTTTTCAAAGTATTGAAACCCCAAGATTAAAGAGCTTCAAAAATAGTGAATTGTGATCGACAGAATCGAAGGCTGCTTTTAGGTCTACAAAAAAACAATACAACTTACCCCCTTGGTCGCATAAATTTAAGCTTAATTATATTGGTTAAAACAAACAAGTTGTCGATCGCGGAGTAACCACGTCTGAAACCAGACTGGAATTCACTTAAAAGGGAGTTGTCTGTAACAAACGATTCCAGACGACAAAGCAAAAGACCAGTGAATATTTTAGCAACTGCATCTAAGCAAGAGATTCCTCTATAGTTACTTATTTCATTCAAATTACCCTGCTTGAAGAGTGGGAAAATAATAGATCTACCAAAAGAAGGTGGGGTAGCTTCAAAATCATAAATTCTATTGAAGAGTGATAACATTTGGGAGTGAAAAACCTCCGGGGAATTTTTGAAAAACTCATAGGTAACACGATCGAAACCGGGTGCCTTATTATTTTTTAAGTTCTGAATAACTGCATTTAATTCCTGGAGAGAGAGAAGGGGGAATCAAGAGCATAAGAATGAATCAAGGGTTGGGCATATAATACAGTAAGGAAGGAGGCGGTGGATTAAGTAAACTTTTGAAATGGGTAACTAATTCAGTGACAGAAATTTTAGAACTACAAATGAACGATTTCCGTTTAAAGTGAGAAACAAGATTCCAAAAATCTGTTGAGCATTTAGCTGATATAAACTGTTCAGTAAGCGACTTAAAAAATTCTTTTTTCTTTTCTAATCAGATTAATTTATATGAATAATTAGCGGCCAGATACGCTTTTCTAACTAATTCAGAATTAGAATTACGAAATAAATTTAAGAGAGCAAAGGATTTTTTTCTGGCTCGAAAACAATTACCATCAAACCAACTCATCTTACGAACTGATCTAATGAAATCAGAGCAACCTGGGATATGAGGATAAGAACATTTAATTAAATCCACTAGAACAGTTAAAAATTCATTATTATAACTAGGAAAAGAAGAAATACTATTTACATTAGTTTCCAAAGTTTTTTTAAAAATTTCCGCATCTCTCTCGCGACAGATCAACTGAGGTAATAAAGGTAAAGTGTCATGATTAGCAGTGGTAGACAAAGTTAGGGATAAAACTATTGGGAGGTGATCTGAGAAATTAAGAGATAATTCCATAATTCCGAAATTAAATATATTGGAGATAAAATCCAGGGGGACACATCACAGATCATTGACTGAGCATCCCATACTTCCAATAAAGGTATAATCTCCTTGAAGATCACCCTGAAATCGCCCATTTAAAATTATTAAATCTAGACTATTGCAAAGATCTATAAATTTGCAATCTTTTCCATTAAGAACTTTATCCTTTGAATTTCTCAAATGGCGACAATTGGGATTATTAATCAACAAATCACCTGGCAATTCCTGTGAGGAACCCACTCTCACATTGAAATCTCCCATTAAAATAAATTTAAGATTACAATTCAATTCTAGGAAATTAGACAAGTAAGAAAAATCTTCTTCCCAAGCGTTCAAGTATACAGGCAACAAAAATATTTCAAAATTTGTGTTTTTAATTCGTATTACATCTAGTTTACAATAATTAATAAGAGTATTAGGAAAAGAGCTATTTTTAATACCATATACCCTTCCACCCATAGGTCTTCCGAATTTAGAAGATCTAGTAGCAGAAACCCAAAGTAAATTATAATTAGAAAAGAACTTCTCATAGAAATCAAATTTTTTTTCTTCTACAAAAGTTTCTAACAGAATAAAAATATCGTATGTTCTTAATGAATTCAAAAAATCAACATTTTCAATTTTGCTTTTTAAACCACAGATGTTGTATGAAATAATAGACAAGGAATGAATATGCTCAACAATACAGTCTGGGACATGCCGACAGACGGTTAAATCTTATCCATCAATTTTTCCAGAAGTGCTGGGGATGACCTTAGGTTGAACAACTCCCTTCACCGAAGCAGAAGTACGGGAGAAGTAATCACATGGCAGAGCATTCGAAGAAACTGCAGACAAGAAAGAGGAGATGTCAAAGCCCACAATATCCTTGAGCTTATCCGCCCCATTTTCCGAGCCAAATTTCAAACCATTCACCTGACAAAAATCAAAACGATGAGAATCGATGTAGAGACGATCATTAACCACTGTCACTTTTAATGAACTTTTCAAGCGTAATAGTTCTCTGCGAATTAACAGAAGTTTAGATCTTTTTCTGCGAACATTCTCTGAAAAGTCATGGTGTAATATAAAACCAGAATTTTTCAGTTTTTTAGTAGATCTCAAAACTGCTAGTTTATCACTATAACGTGAAAACGTAACCAAAAGAGGCCTGTTTTGGGTCCCTCTTAGACCAAGTGAAAAAACTTGAATATTCTCTACTATGATCTCCACCTGCAAAACTTGGTGACAGAATTCGGAAACTAAATTGTTTAGATTATCTTCGGGATTGTACTTCAGACCCCTAAATATCAAGTTATTTCTGCGGCAACGATTGCTAAGTTATCCAAGAAATCGACATTTCTTCTACTTGAGGCTTTTAGAACCTCCATCTCGTTCCTCAGCTTCTGGTTTCCTTCTTTAAGAGACACAATCTCAATATGTAAAGCATTGACTTCTTTTTTGGAAGCTAGAGCTGCGAGTCTATCATCCAACAAACTATTCATAAGTTTTGCAACAGAATCCATGAGTTGTGACATAGACACACCAGATAGAAGGAGAGAGGAATTATCAGACATTGTAGAGAACACCACTGGTTCTTTCTTAGCAACTTTCAATTCTAGTTCAGGCGAACTTCTAGCACGTTTAATTCTAGAGTTATTACAGCGAGGTACAGGGGTAAAATCCTCTTGTGACATAAAAAGGTGAATAACGTAGAAGCAAGAAAAAAGTAAAAATTATTAAAAATAAATTCCACTGGAAATGGTATAAAACTTTAAAAATAAAAAAAAAATGATTAATTCTAATGCAGTTGCAACTTAAATTTAAATTTAAATACTTGTATACAGTGCTGCCAACAGAAGGTAGTTAATAAGAAAGTCAGTATTATCAAAAGCAGTTGAACAATTCAAATCCTTTGAAGGAATTAATGGGTAAACAAGAGGATCATTCGTCACAACTTAATCTGAAGAGAACACTGAAGCCGGAGCCGGTTGTTTCTGAAACACCACCAGCAAAGAGACCAAGATATCTAAAGCTAGAATCGGCTATAACCCCCAGAATATCAAATTCCTCGCCTGAAGAAGAGCAGAAGCTTCCAGCAAAGAGACCGCTGAAGTGTACTCCACAGCCGTCTGGAACTTCAGTTCCAACTACACCGCTTCAAGAAGTAGAAATCTTGTACGCACCCTCAAAAGAAAAGAAATTTCAGAAAAATATTTGAAAGAAGTGGGAGAAATATCCTCAAATTATATTGCAAAATTATGAAAAATGAGACTAAGGATTTGGATATGGTATATGGTGTAGTTAATGATGGCCAGAAGTTCATCATTGGTGATACTGAGATCTCCATCAGTAAAGACATTTTATCTGTTGGCGAAGATACCTTTTATGCTACACGTGGACTTTTTCAATGGTTATTTATGAAATATCCAAACTTGATGCTGGTAAAAAAGATAGATTGCGATAATTATAAGCGAATACTACAACAAACGAACGCTCATAAAGAAGGACACAGTCCAACAGGAGCAATCAAGGAACTGAAAACAAACATGAAATATAGGAAAGTGATTTCAAAATTGTTTCCAAAGAAAAAAGGTGCTGGACCTGTCGACTCTAACAGGCTTGTAGACAGATTAAGAGTGTATTTGGCACAAAGAATACTGGTGTTGAAATAAAAAGAATAGAAGATCAACTGAGAGACGGAGGTATAATAGCTTAGACTAACCTACGATACACCTCATTTCATCATGACATCCGTTAAGGAGCTGATCGTGCATGAGTTGCATAGAAGAATATTCAAGAGAAGATCAGTTTTATTGAAGGGAATAGACGATTTGTGGCAAATTGATCTCGTGGAGATGCTTCCCTATGCTAAATTCAACAAAGGCAACAAATATCTCTTGACAGTGATTGATTGTTTTTCCAAATATGCCTGGGCTGTACCTCTTAAGAATAAGTCAGCACTTGAGGTGAGTAGAGCATTTGAAAAGGTATTGCAGGAAAGGAAGCCAAACAATCTACAAACTGATAATGGCAAGGAGTTCTATAACAGAATATTTGCCAAGCTGATGAAAGTGGTATAAATCACTATTCAACCTTTAGTAATTTGAAAGCTTCAATTGTTGAGCGATTCAATCGAACTTTGAAATCTGCAATGTGGAAAATGTTTAGCCTGCAAGGATCCTATGATTGGCTAACCATCATAAACTCCCTGGTAAAGTAATATAACCAAACTAAACATCGGACGATCAAAATGGCACCGGTTTCTGTACGAGAAGAACGGCTGTTACGTGATGTATATGCGAAGAAAACAAGCACTACAATTCCTAGATTCAAAGTAGGCGATCATGTACGGATATCCAAGTGTAAAGCGCAGTTTGCCAAAGGCCATCATTCTTCATGGTCCACAGAGGTATTTAAAGTTGTAGAAGTTAAGAATACCGCACCAGTGACGAATCATTACAAGATTATAAAGGACAAATAATTGCTGGAGGTTTTTATCAAGAGGAACTACAGCTAGTGAAATATCCCGACATCTATCTTGTGGAGAAGATTATAAAGCGAAAAGGTGGTAAAGTTTTAGTGAAATGGCTAGGTTTAGACAATTCACACAACAGCTGGGAGAATGTGAAGAATGTACTTATATAAAGCCGGACGAGGTTAACTTGATTCAGTTCATCATGCGACGTGCTAGAGACAAGAAGAAGAAGAAGAAACGAGTCATTCCTACTCCTAAACGGATTGGTGGGAATTCTCCTAAATTGAGTGGTAAAGCTAAACGAATGTTGGATGTATTACCTCGCCCGCGGCTGAATAATTTTGATCTACTCAGATTAGCTAAATCGAAGAAAATTCCCCATTTTAGAGGGGTATTCATGATTGATGAATTTCCAGTGAAACCGTGGAAAAATGAGCGAGCCATTTTCAATTTGGATAGTAGTTGTGGGACAGGAACTCACTGGGTTTGCTATAAGAAAAGAGAGGATTATGCTCAATTCTTCGACAGCAGTGGAGCTAGTCCACCTTCTGAATAGTTCGCTATCTAAAAGGTTGCCGTATTTCATCGAACAGGAAGCAGTGTCAAAAAATGGGCAGCAACAATTGTGGACAGCTGTGTTTACTTTAATTGCTGGATCTCCTATAAAAGGAAGGATTATAGTTGTGTGCATTCATTTGGTCGCCAGACAGCGATGGGTTTAGACTTTAGGAGAGTAAATAAAAGGTCCACTGCAGAGGAGAAAACCATCATTCCAGTGAGAACAGTTGACGAGAGTACATCGTTAACCAACAGCAATATTCGCTTTCTTCAAGCGGCAGCTTACTACGTGTTATCATCAATATGGAAGTGTTAGATTTGGAAGAAAGACGTCTGTTCGACAATTCAATTGAATGTATAGAATTGCATTCACATCTCCCTTATGCATCATCAAAACTGTTGCCTGGTGATGAAATGCGTATTATTGTACACTATCAAGATCTATATACGCTGCCCAGTCAAAGTTTACTCTATTTGGAAGGTAGGTTTTTAAAGGAAGAGGCTCAGCAATACCAACTTCCTCAAAATTAACCAATAATGCATTTGCATTTCTATTTGATGAAATAAGATATGAACTGAGTGGAGTTGAAATAGATCGTGTAAGAAATCCAGGAATTGCTTGCACACTTAAAGGCTTGGTTTCACTTAAGGAAGGCTGTCAATACATAGAAAACTAGGGCTGGTGTTATCCCCAGAGTGTTACGCTGAACATCACTTCAAATGAGGGATACTTTAATCTATGCATTCCTCTATCATCACTACTGGGATTTTATGAAGACTATCAGAAGATTGTGATCAATGTTAAACAAGAATTGATACTCGTTAGAAGCAGACAAGATGGAAACGCTTACAAATTCAACCGACAGAGAGCTGAAGATGCGGTGGAAACTGTAAAATAGAATTGGTGAAACTATGCTGGAAGCTGCCCTACATTACAGTCAACGAACATCAGAGATTAGCTCTTATGCGTCATCTCAAATCTGAAAAGGTATTTTCACTAAGTTTTAGAAGCTGGGAACTATATGATTATCCACTATTGCCGGCAACTCAAAGATAAATCTGGTCGGTGAAAACATCAAGTCAGCTGGAAAAGCCGCGCTACCTCATTTTAGCTTTTCAAACTGAACGAGCAAATAATGTGGAAAGCAATGCTAGCCATTTTGACCATTGTAATGTGTCAAATGTAAAACTTTATTTAAATTGTAAAGCTTTTCCATTCGATGATTTGAACATAGATTTCTCAGCTAATCGTTATGCACTATTGTATCACATGTACGTTTCTTTTCAAATGTCATATTATGGGGAACAAATGAAACCTCTAACTTCATTTGTTAGAGCAAGCATCGTTTTCCTTGAAGAAAATCTTTCCTGGCAGTTTGGACATTTGCGACCTTGCTCATTTGCATTGCAAACGGTTTCATGGCGTTCCTTATAGTCCCCCCGCAAAAATAATTGACCACAAAATTGACAATTCATTGTTAACTATATATACAACTAGTAGCTAACATATACTATATTAAGATTAAATTAAGTAAAAGAAACTTATAAATAAACCTCCACCAAAGAAAAAAATAAAGATAAGATTAAAAAGAAATAAAAAGAACTTTCAAAATTATGTACAAAAAAATTATAAAAAAGCAAATGAAAATAAGATTGGAAAAAAGAAATGAACTTCTAAATATATATGTAAAAAAAAAGTAATACTGAATATATATATATATACAATTATTAAAGAGATAATAAAGCAGGGGAAAAATATAAAACTAAACAAGAAATGAAATATTTTAAACAAACAAAAAATAAAATAAACAAAAACTTGAATTTAAAAAGATAATAACAATAAAGGTTAAAATTCGTAATATTAAAAAAAATTAAATAAAATAAATAAATAAAAACTTAAATTAAAAAAAAATAGTAATAAAAGAGATTATAATTAGTAATCTAAAAAAAAAAAATTATAAATCCTAATGAAATATTTAAAAAAAAGAAAAGAAAAAGAACAAAATTCACTAAGTTTTTAAAAACAAAATAAAGTCACTCACCGAAACAGACTGCAAGTATGAAGCTGAAGACGAGATGTTGACACCAAGAGCAATGAACACACAATTAACTAAGCTAAGGAGTGCGCGACTTTTATACCTTCAGATGATTCGATTATTAAAACATGAAATACTATTGGCTAATATGGATGGCGTGATGCTAGGGGTATGTAGACTGTTTACTAGCTAAGAATTGTTGAAACTTGTATGTCATCATCATCATCATTTTAGTTGACAAAATAATTAAAATATGACTTATTGTATATACTTATATTTTTCTGAATCGGATTAAGTATTAACAATGTTCTAAAAAAAACAAACTTAAAATAATAAAAAGATATAAAGATAAGAGTAGATATCTTCTTTTTTTTCATAATAGAATTAAGTATTAACATTGTTAAAAAATTAAAAACCTTTTTTAAGATGACTCATTATATATACTTATATTAATCGGATTAAGTACTAGCAATGTTCGAAATAAAAATAACAAACTTTTTATAATGATAAAAAGGGATTAAAATAAGAAATATATATATATTTAATAAACCTTTGCCTGGATGACTCATTTCGTCATAGAATTAAGTATTAGAAAAAAATAATAAACATTTTGCAAAGAATGGGTTTACATTTTTGTTGAGACATGCATGGTGACTCATTGTATATACAAACATTCTTCATAAGTAAGGTAAGTAACATGTCTGGACAGGCAAGATATATGTTGATTTGAGTACAAAGTTTAATAAACAAAAATAATAAAAAAAGATTGATAAGAATAGATTTATTTTTAATAGAATTAAGTATTACAAAACATTATGCAGTAACTAACTGTTGTGGGAGAGGCAGCAGATAGTGTTATTTTTGATGACTCATTGTATATACAAACATATTTCATAAGTAAGGTAAGTACCGTGTCGGTACAGGCAAGATATATGTTGATTTGAGTACAAAGTTTAACAAACAAAAATAATAAAAAGAGATTAAGATAAGAATAGATTTATTTTTAATAGGATTAAATATTACAAAACATTATGCAATAACTAACTATTGTGGCAGAGGCAGCAGATAGTGTTATTTTTGATGACTCATTGTATATACAAACATATTTCATAAGTAAGGTAAGTACCGTGTCGGTACAGGCAAGATATATGTTGATTTGAGTACAAAGATGAATAAACAAAAATAATAAAAAGAGATTAAGATAAGAATAGATAATTTGTTTAATACGATTAACTATTAACATTGGCTGTGTAACGTCATAAGCGTGGGAATTGTCTAGAAGGCAGTGGTTTTGTTATAAACATAAAATTAAATAATACATTTTTTAATCATTAAGGCAGTGGCAATGTTACGTCATAGAAGTGGGGATAATGTTACTAGTAGTAAGTTGTACTGTCTGAAATTCAGTTCTAAATGCGTGTTCGGTATGTGCACATCGTTACAATAGCAACAGCCCTGGAGAGGGGGTAAATAAATATTTCTTTTATTATTATTATGTGTTGATGGATTGTATGTTTATTTTTTATTTTAATTTATTATTAAGTGAAAGTTTTTAACTATAATTATAATTAAAAAATAATCTGATACCTAAAATGTATCCTCTTTTAAAGGTGCACAAAGAAAATCACCCAATACGACCCATAGTAGACAGCACAGGCTCAACTCTCAATATTATAGCAAATAAATTATTTAAAATACCATTGAAAAATCTCAACAGTAAAAATACTTACGACATCACTAACTCATACGACTTAAAAAGTAAATTAAAAACAATAAAAACTAATACACAACACATCATAACTAGTTATGATGTAATATACGTACCATTAGAGCTTTTCTACAACATAATTAACATAAACTGGACAAAAATAAAAAACCACAGTACAATACAAAGTAAATCAATCTTTATTGAAGGCCTTAAATTAATTCTCCAAAATACATATTTCACATATAATAAACAATACTATCGACAAAGTTCCGGTCTCCCGATGGGAGGCACTCTGTCAACATACATAGCAGGTATCACTATGAACCACATAATAGATAATAGTCTAACACAAATACACAAAAAACCCATATTAATAGCAAAATATATAGACGATCTCCTAATAATAATAGACAAAAAAGACAACAATAAATTTTTGATATACTAAATAGTTTCCATAAGAAAATCAAATTTACATAGGAAAAAGAATGTAATAATGGAATAAACTACTTAGGTGTCACCATAATGCATAATAGCAATAATTTACATACACAATTTTATAAAAAACAAATTACCTCAAACTTATATTTAAACTTCTTGTCTTGTCACCCAAGACACACAATTTTAAATGCAGCCAAAAATCTCATATCCCGTGCTACCAGAATCACAGATACCATCTACCTAAAAGAGATCAAAACTCAAATTAATAAAATATTAATAGAAAATGATTACCCACCATATACTATAAAAAAAATCTGGAAAATCACAACTCAAAAAAACTCAAATACAAAAACAACACAACTACAAATACCAGTACACATAACACTACAGACATAAATAATAAAAGCATCATACAAAAAAATTATTTATCAATAACGTACCTGCATAATATAACAAACAAAATTCAAAACATTCTAAAAGAATATAACCTAACCGAAATAAACCTGGCTTACATGACAACCAACAAAATCAAAATGTACATACCCAGCCACAAAGACAGGGAACCAGCGTTAAATATGAAAGAGGTGATCTACTCGGTCCAATGCGAGTGTGGTCTACAATATCTGGGCCACACCAAAAATAAATTAAAAATCAGAATGGATCAGCATAAGCAATCCCTAAAACAAAATAATAACTCGGAAACAGCATTAACAAAACACAATAAAACTACTAAACATAAATTAAAATTTGATAATGCCAAGATAATAGACAAAGAAAAAAATCTTAACAAACGAAAGATATTATAATCAATATACATCTACATTAATATAAATAATATAATAAATGATAGAAAAGAATACCTGCAGATAACAAAATATTCCAATTTATTAAATAATTTAAAACCTTACATATAATTAAGAATAAACGCCAACAAAAAAGCCTTCAAAACCTGCTATGTAATAACCTCAACTATAACCACAATACTCAGACATACTATATCCAACACTGTTACCACCTACTAAATACAATCGTACTATTAACATACAAGACAATATATTACTATAATCTAGAAACTCTTAATCTTTAATATCGGTAACAAAAAAATATATACATTATAGTTTAAAACTTTCACTTAATAATAAATTAAAATAAAAAATAAACATACAATCTTCACACCATCAACCCCCCTTTCACATAACGAAAAAAATCAGTTACCCAAAAGATAGCCTGTAGCTAGGTTCTAGCTCAACATAATGTAAGTAAAAAAAAAAAAAAAAAAATAATGTCATATAACTTTACACATATAACCTAAGTGCTCGTCCAGTTCGGTGATTGGTCGGTGGGCGTGGCTTTGGGGACGGGTAGGGATGGCCGCCATTTTGTATATTAGGTGGGCCAGAATCGGCATTTCTCATCTACTGTTACCGAGTCAGTGTTTGATGTAAACAGTAAAGTGAAAGTTTTTCAAAGTCACGAGCTTTTATGGCAGTAGCGGTCAATTCTGTGTAATTATTAGACTGTAAAGTAATTAAGTAAAATGTCTGACGATAGCGACTAAATGTACGGAAAAAACCTAGGAGAAAGAAAAAGAAGTGCAAAAGACATTCAATTGTTTGCCGTCATAAAAGTGAAACAAGTTATTGTAAAGTTGATCAGTTAATTGAAGAATATATTCAAACAATCCACGATAAATATTGGAGTATTGGTAATCCAGTTGGGCAGCGTAAGTTTTTACAGAGACACATAGAGGTCCAGTCAGTCTCACGAATAAAGTCTGGCAACAACTTGTTAAGAAAAAGAATCTGCTCAACAAAGTATAGTTTCAAGCAAAAGACAAATCCTTGCCGGTATATAAGGAGTCATGTATGAGTATACTTAGTGTAGGGTGAGCAAAGGCTAAAAAAGCAGCTGAAGACATTATGCAGGCTGATGAAGCAATGAAGGAGACTAGAGGGCTAGCTAGAGTTAATAAGACTAAAGAAGCACTAAATGAAGAGATAATTGCTCATATAAAAATGTTTAATTGTAGAAAAAAGCATTACGGTCGGAATAATACCCCAGGCCGAACTTATCTTGCCCATCACTTATCACTTAAAAAAAATACGGAAGCTTTTTTGTGGAGACGATGAAAATAGTGCTTTTATAGTACTTACTATAGAATTTTTATGACTAAGTATAGTCTACGTTTTGGGTCAATGAAAAAAGACGTATGCAGTGAATGTGTAAGACTGAAGGCTCTGATGACTGATGGGATCAGTGATGCAGAGAGTGAGGGTCATCGATTTCAAACTTCACAAGGCTAGGGCTAAACGGTTTTACCAAGAGCTAAAGTCGGGGCCTGAAAATAGTGTAACAATAAATTTCGATCTTATGCAGAACCAGCCACTGCCAAAAACTCAAATTAGAGAAGCGTTTTATTCTAGGCAGCTTTAGTACTAAATTGTTGCTGTTATCATACATGATAAAGCAGGCACTTTAAATAAGGAAACGGTACACTTCTATAGGTGGGTGGAAAGTGAATATGGCCGAGGAAACAACGAAATAATTTCTTGTGTTAGTCACTTTCTGAATAAAGTAGTGATTCCTATAACATCAAATGATGTATAAAGGCTTAGAACGTTCTGCGACTCATGCACGGTCAGAATAAGAACTATGCAATGATTGTCATGCTGCACAAATTTTGTTTCTCGAAGAGGATAGAATTGAGTGGTTTTTCCCTGTTAGGGGACATTCATATATGCCGGCTGAAGGGGCGTTTCGTTTTTTACAAAACAAAATAATGATAAAAGACACTTTAACGCTGCCTACAGATTATGACACCCTCCTTTTTACAGTTGGAACTTTACATATTGTCGGCAGAACTGTAATAGTTCAAAACTAGCAATCAGCAATCAATGGCCCCTTTAGGATCAACAAAAGTTTCAAGAAAAAATGAAATAGCTTCACCCAAATGAAATAGCTTTCAAACCAGTGTACACAATAGCCCGTACTCACCACAAGGTGTTAAGAAAAAACACCACATTTCTAAATGTATCTCTGTGGCTTAGAGAGCTGAAAAAACTCACTACATTAGTAAAGCTAAAGCGAATGATGTTGATTCACTCTTGGCATCAATGAGGCTTTACTGAGAGAATATAGAATTTTACAGAAAATGTTTCGAAACTGCTTAAGATAACGGTGATGAAGAATGTGAAATAACTATTGTAAATGGAGATGATATTTAAGGAGTGAACATGGTGATCTAACAATTTTGTGAAAGAATTTCAATAATTATTACCCAAAGAATATTGCAAAAATGACAAGTATTTAATGGAAACAGGTTTTTATTGTTTTCAGTTATTTTGTGGTTAAAAAGATTTATTAAACATTTATATATATATTGAACCTGTTTGTTTTATTTATTTCCAAAAGTAGCTAAATTTCCAAAACCAGCTGAATACTTCAGGTTATTTCCAAAACATACTAAAGAACAATTATTGTGCTCTAAATTCAAAAGGTTGTTTGACACAACATCGCATACGCTACGTCGACGGAAATAATAGTGATGCCATTTATTAAATATATATATATGTAGGATTAAATTAGATTGAGTCAATTGCAACAAGGTTCAGCTCAGCCTTTATTTAAATAC
The DNA here is from genome assembly GCA_011037195.1 of Triatoma infestans. Lineage (NCBI taxonomy): Eukaryota > Metazoa > Arthropoda > Insecta > Hemiptera > Reduviidae > Triatoma > Triatoma infestans. Next base: position 144,116 of record JAAEAF010013981.1, read on the forward strand.
GAATTACACTTATTGGTTTTAACAGTTCTTCTCAAATAAACCGCTTCCGCTTACGATTTTAAAACGTTCTCCTTACTTAAATATGCTTCTCAAAGGTTCACCGAAAAACTCTTCGCCTTCACGTTTTCACTTCCCTCTCGCACTATATCACCTGGTATATCTTTTTTTAATCATCTGTGACCTCCTCTATCGATTCCTATCAGCACATCGATTTTACTTCCCTACAACTCGGCCATCCTGCTAAGAATTCGCCTCGAATTCGCCCGGATGTATCTCTTGATTCTTTCTTTCAGCAACACTACTTTCAGCTATATCTTCATCTTTATCAGATTCTCTATCCCATGAATCTTGCACATCTTCATTTTCATCCAATAAAACTGGAGATGTTGGCATTGGTTCAACAGGAAATGTAGGTTGTTCAACAGAAGCAGGAGTGTCCACTATTTCCACATGAACATTTTTTGGACCATCAAATTGTTTTCTCTTCAATTTAGTGAATAGTTTAGGTTTAGGTGGTGCTACCACTTGCTGATCGCTGGACCCACCAGCTGCTGCTATACGCATGGCTTTCATCGCTTCAAGTAGGCCTTGGGCACGAGCCTGATCAGCTTTCTGTTTGGAACTTAATAATTTGCCTTCCGTTTTTAAACGCTCTTTTTTTCCTTTTCCTTTCTGTTTTCGACGCTCTTTTCGTTCTTGTTCCAACCGTATCTGTTCTTGTCTGGCTCTTTCCGCTTCCTCTTCCTTCTTTAACTTTTCTGCTTCTTCAGCCGCTAATCTTTCCTCTTCTTCTTTGATTTTCTTTAGAGCTTCCTGCATAGCTGCTATTGCTTTCTTCTTAGGTTTTCCTGGTTTTTCTTTCTCTTCTTTTTCGCCTTCCTTTTTCTTCTTATCGTCTTCATCATCATCGTCACCTTCTTGTGGCTCTTCAGACTTTTCTTTTGATTCATCAGGTTTCGCCTGTGGTTCATGAACAGCTTCCACAGTTTCCTGCTCTTGTGGTTCAGGGGCACTAGCAATCTGTTTCTTTATTTTAGCCTTTTCCGCTAATTTCTTTTGTTTTCCTCGTTCTTTTCTCAAGTCTTGGAATTCATTTACAACTTCTGCTTCTATTTCCTTCCTCAACTTGAGGTCTTCTTTGTTTTTTATCTTGACTCCAAATAATAGTTTGAACGGGGTAGTGTTGATGCTTCTTTGACTGGAATTTTTGTCTCGATTTGTTGATTTAGAGCACTCCCTTCTACTGTTTTCTTCTTTGTTTTCAAGTGAACTCTTGCTTTCCCTAAATCTTTCTTCTTTAGAATCAGAAGTTTCAGTTTTTCGGCTAGATTCTTTTTCAATACCACTTCTTCTTTCCGTTCCATTTCGTTTCTTGTCTTCTCCTCTTCCTCTGTCATCATCCATGCTACCTCGCCTCCTGTCATCACCTCTTCTTTCGTCATCCCTTCTTCGATCATATCGCCTTTTACCTTCCTCATCCCGTCGGTCATCTTCACAACCCCATCTATCATCTCTTCTCCTATCACTTCGTTCACGATCTCTATCTCGATCTCTTTCTCTACAATGATCTCTCTTTCCTCCTCCATATCGTTCTGAGTTACTTCGACTACTTTCTTTCTCGTCAATCTTAACAAAGTATTGAACCCCACGGCCCTTTCCTTTCCATTTTATTTTGGAAACATTCTGACTGAAATCAACATGAATCCTTCTATCGTCAATTAATACATTATCCGTTTTCAAATATGCTTGTTCACAAGATCTTTGCTCTTCAAACTCAACGAAAGCATATTGTATTGATTCTCCTGTTGCATGATCTCTGATAATTTCACAACTTTTGACTTTGCCAAAACGACTAAAGATTATTTCTAAATCTTTATCAGTCGTAACTGGATTCAATTTACAAACGAACAACACATTTTCTGGTGGAGCAATATCTGCATCAGGTAAATCTCCAACTATTTCCTCAATACTTAGTTGTATTAAAAAGTTGTCATCCTCTTTCCTCTTAATTTGAACTTCCGATGACGTCATAAATATATCTGCTTGGTCTAAGATGTCTCTTCCGATAACAACAGGCGTCTGTATAGCTTCCAAAGGAACGACATGAAATCGTAAAGGAAATTCTTTGTCTTGAAGACTAATATTAGCTTGAAAGGAGCCGTGTGTTTCCACATTGGAATCACCTATCCCCTTCAGGCATATCTTCATAGGCGACAACTTTGGTGAACCAATTCTTGAATGCATATCTTCCCTCAGCACACTCACGTCGGCTCCTGTGTCCAACAGTGCAGATGTTTGGTGGTTCTCAATCTTGATTGGAACCTGATTATTTGGAAGATTTACAGTCATTTGACTTATGTTCCTTTCTTTCTCAGATGGTCTAATTTTGGTACAAGCTGGAGCTATGTGTCCAAACTCATTACATTTGAAACATTTCTGTCCCCTTTCCCTAAAAGGACACTCCCTACCCTTGTGGCCTCTTTCCCCACAGTTGTAACAATTTCTTTCTTGGGTCTTGTCCTTTGTGGGTGCAAACTTACTGCTGTCCGTTCTGGTTTTCCTGAATGATCCCTGGCTACTTCTTGTCATACTGGACTCAGCTATATCTGATTTAATTTTTGAATAAGTTTTCAATTTCTTCTTAAATTCATTATAAGTTTCTGCACCATAAAGAATTGCCTTTCTTTCGGGCTCATCTGGAATCCCATCTATAACATGCTGTATAACTGATTCAGCGTCTAAATTTGCGCGGCTCCCTATTTCCTTCATGGTTGCTAGGTACTCTTCAAAAGTTTCATCTCTCTTCTTTTTCCTCTTAATGAGCAGTTTATGGATATCAGTAGCGGTAGTTGTTTCTTTAAATTCTTCCCTTAGAAATAATTTTAAGCGTGACCAACTCACAATTCCACCTTCCGCCTGCATAAGAGTCTTGGCCATACCCTTGAGTAGCCTTTTCGCATAGATAAGCCTTTGAAATTCGCTCCATCTTGCCACATCAGCTATTTCCTCGAAGTCGTCTATCCACTTCTTTATAGGGTATCCACCTTTACCATCAAACGTTCTAATCGAATCTTCCACGTCTCGAAAGGTAAGGCTAAATCGCTCAGGTTTGTCTCTTTCATAGCGGAAGCTCATGTCTGAGGCCCTGCCTTTTAATTGGGTTCCTTCTTCGAAACTACCCCTTTGCTTTTCCCAAACTTTCTCTTCATTGTCTGAATCCTGCTCTTCGTCAAAGTCATCCTCTCCCATTTCGAGGGAATTCGGAACCTCTGTCGGCGCTTCTAGGTTACATAAGAATTTGACCAATCTGGTGGCGAGTGTAGTTTCATCTCCTTTATAATATAAATCAAGAACATGGCAGGCAATCGTAAGATCAGGCAATGAGAGATTATCTTTTATCTCATTGATTTTTCGTTTTCCTTCATCCGAATCTGCGTCAAAAGAGAAACCACAGAAATTTCTTAGATCTTGTCTCAATAATCTTGATTTTCCTCCTTTTCCAAAAATAATTTCGTGCAGTAACCTAATAGCGTTAACAGATGCAAGCTTCAGACTGAACTGTATCTTAGGAAAGTCGCCTAGTACTTTCATCTTGTTTAAATTTAATTCAAATTTAATCAACAAAATCAAACAACTTTTACTTTTTTATTATTTCTTCTTTCTTTAACTTGCAACTTATATTCAATTCAATCTAGCAGAATATCAAAATGAAATTAAGCTGTAAGTCAACATCAAACAATGGTGAACATAATATGAAATACTAAACCATTTAAATATAAACAACTTATCTTAACTGAATGTCTCTTCAACTATAAATCAACTTATTTAGTTGCAAAGGTAAAATAAGTCTTCTTAGTAACACAAGGAAGAAATATAAAATGAAAATTTAGATAGGTGTAATAGGTTGCAGTAACCAGACTTTTCTTTAATATTATTCTTTTTATTTTAATTTAAATTTTTTGTCTAAAAAAATAAACATATGTAACATAAAACTGTTCCTTTAACCTCTTCTTAGTTAAACTCAATTTTAAAATTTTTTACCTGGATATTCTTCTTTAAGCTGTACCTTTTATTGCAATTAATCCCGGAGCGGCCCCCAAAATTGTAGGATTAAATTAGATTGAGTCAATTGCAACAAGGTTCAGCTCAGCCTTTATTTAAATACGAATTACACTTATTGGTTTTAACAGTTCTTCTCAAATAAACCGCTTCCGCTTACGATTTTAAAACGTTCTCCTTACTTAAATATGCTTCTCAAAGGTTCACCGAAAAACTCTTCGCCTTCACGTTTTCACTTCCCTCTCGCACTATATCACCTGGTATATCTTTTTTTAATCATCTGTGACCTCCTCTATCGATTCCTATCAGCACATCGATTTTACTTCCCTACATATATATATATATAAATGACGAAATTTAGAAATAACATACCCTAATCAAAAATAAACTACTTGATAATGGCAAGTGAATAGCCGAAACGTCGTAGTAAGAAATGTAAAAAAGTTTTTATATATTTTTAATATATAATAAAACTTCAGGCTGTAAAACTGGTTCAGAATTTATTGGAATTCAAATTGACCCATCATAATGAGAGTAAAATAGATGCTGCTAATAAAATAGTTTGTGGCGGCAAAAGAATCGATAGTATTGAGAAGAGGTTATTATCATATAATTATTATTATTATTGTGTCCTGTTTAAGATGGAGTTTAGTGTGAGTTTGAAGTAAATACTTTTAACTGAAACAGTGTGGTGTTAATTTAATACTTGAATCAACTGTTCACGGAACGCCAAAAGTTATTGAAATAAATAATAAAATTGAAACCATGAAAACTGAAATTGATTCATTAAATAGCGAATTAAAAGAAATTATAAGGAGTAGAATATAAAAATAAAATTTTATAAAAACAAGTTGTAAAAAACTTGATTTGTACGGAGGAGGCCAATTCCAATGATAATTTGGTAATTTTGCAGGAAGTATTAAAAATAATAAACTTTAATCTACGTCGATAAACGTTGATAAACATCACGCTTGATCACGTTTGCAACGACAAGAAAAAACATGTCTGATCAAACAACTTGCTTACATGATTAATTGTTCAACAACATATTTATTTATCCATACTATCTTACGATCATTCAGCTCGAATTTTATGATTTCTTGTATGGAACTATTTCACAGTAGCCTCCGGCTGACACAGTGTTCTTTCGTTCTGTTATAAATAAGTAGATCAAATCGTAGGATAGTATGGATAATTAATTATTAAGTAAATCTCCTTCAAAACGTAGTTCAAGTTACACATTCCCACTTGTTGGATGTTTCCATTTTTAAAAGGAACAATATGCCTTTTTAAAAACCAAAACAGGTGTTTTACCATTCAGGTACCAACACCCCTCTTAACCTAGTTAGGTACTAACAAAAACATTTTTAAAACCAGTGTATCTACTAAATTTGCTCTGTATAAGTCTATGTTATCACACTATTTGACGAAAAGCATCCTGATGATAGGGGAACGCCCGAAACCGGTCGATGACCACAAAAAGGAGCAGGCTATCACGGAAAATATCTCTGATGTTTTCCAGCTCAGCGGAACCAACCACAACAACTATTTTCCGCATTTGTTGTTTTACAAATTTGGTATCATATTTCCTGAAGCAGAATCCTGTAGTAATATTTCGTGTAATTTTCTACATGAATAATACTTCATTTTGGAACTATTAAAAATATAAATGTTCCTAAAGAATATATCAAATTAATATTCAATTTACTTTTAGAGAATTACGGTACATTTACAGTCATATTTCAATGTTTTTCACAATTTATCTGTTTTAGATTTGCGGATGATTTAAAGAACCTCTACTGCTACTTCATTCTTAACGCGCTTTCATGTACGACAGGTCTCTTGTGTTTCGGCGGTGTTGTATTCACTATGGTTGGTATATCTAATTAATTATAAGTGATAATTAAGCAAATTAATTAAAATTAAAGTTTTGTTTTTTTACAATTTCAGAAAGATTCACCGCCTCTTGGCACATTCTTATTGTACATAATCTTTTTGCTAGGAGAACTCTATTTGTTATTCATGTTCTGTTTGTATGGAGGCATGATAAAGGATTTGGTAAGAGATGTGTAATCTATTTTAATATTAGCTACCAAGCGCAGTAAAACGTTATTTTAGTATTAATAGTGAATATTATTTTAAATGTGATCAATGCTAAATTTATTGCAGAGCGCGCAAGTTGGCGAAGAAGTATACAACAGTGAGTGGATAGAATATGCATCAATGATAAAAACAGATATTTTGATAATGCAAGCATCAAGTGCAATGCCTTGTAGGATTACCGCTGGTGGATTTCATACTATTGAAGTCGCAACATTTTCCGATGTAAGTTTCGGTTACTTTCAGAGATTAGTGCTAAGTTAAGTGAGATTCGCAAAACCCCGGGATCTCCTCCTGTCTCCTGGAGAGGTTTTAAGAGTTACTCAATAGATAAGAAGGTAGGTAAAGTTTTTTATTCAAATTTTAAAAATAAATACACATTTCAAAATAAATGAAATATACAATTAATAAATATTTTAAAAAAAGAAACTAAAAATACATCTTATATAAATTTATTACAAGTCCAAATAAAAGACGTACGCAAGGTCAAGAACCATCCGCGGAGATTGTTGTTGTGCCTTATACATATAAAATATTTATATTAAAAAGAAAGAAAGACATATTTCCATAATAAACATAAATAGATGTGAAAGATAAATAATATTAAAAACAATTAATACTTTACAAAATTAAGTAAAAATGAATCTAACTTTGATTTATATTTCTGAGGTACACGCTGCTTTAAGTACATTTAACCGAATTAGAAGGACACCTGATATCATAACAAACTGAGCTACTTTCGTTATAATTTTAAATGTTTTAATTCCAAACACATTTCCACCACTCACTCTGCGCATTTGTTTTTGTTTTTACAGCAGGTATAAGATCAGTATCAAATTCTGGAAAACTATTTGTAATTAAGCCTAAATCATTCTTAGACAAAAACATTTCAAACAGCAAAAAGATTTCAAATGAGCTCACATAGTTCAGAAATTCAATATTATCTACTTTATTTTTAAAACCGGCATATTATACGATAATATTTGCAACAAATTGAAATTATTATTTCACCTTTTACTGATACTGCAAGTGATGGTAATGACCCTTCAACATTCCTCATATCCTTATATCTTCCATTCGCGATATTTCCGCTGGCAGTACCATATGAAGTACACCCAGGAGAATCCAATATAGCCATTGTCAGTGCCGAAGTCCCATTGCCTACATTCAAACCGACATTTAATTGCTAACTCCGCGATACCGCACTGTCCTCTTTCCTCTTTTTCAAACTCTTGCTACCTCCAGGCTGGTCCTCTTTACGAAGCCAGTTCAGCATCCGATCACTTCCGCTCCCCATATGTTTCTTATCTCCTCTAGTACGCGACCTTAACACCTTAGACTTTCCTTGATCGAATTTTGTTTGGAGATCTTTATCACATTCTTCTGAAGGTACGGAGGCTCCCGTGAATACCGTAGACCACTTGTCTTCTTGATCTAATTGTTTCAGTTGCTGTAATGTATACATTGCATCATTAATTATCAGTGATCGCACTTCAAGAAAGCCCTGCACTGTATACTTCTTGCCTTATGCAAATAGGGAAGTAGGGATTTTCTTATCTGTCTTATCTCATACGAGTAGTCCTGGTTTATACTCATATTACTACCCTTTAGATTTTTTGCTGATTTTAAAACCTCCAATTTTTTACGTAATGATACAAATTTAATCAGAAGAGGCCTAGATATTAAGTCTTTTCGTCCTAATTTTCTGATATAATTTATATCATTCAAGGTAACCTCAACTTTTAAAGTTTCCTGCAAAAAATTCACTACTTTCTTTTCTAATTCATAAAAGTTTATGTTATCACATTCAGGCAAGTTGTAGATTATTAGGTTATTAACTCTGCTATCATTCTGCACATCAGATAATGACCTTTTCACTAACTTAATTTCATTATTTATTTCAGTTTGCTCAGATTCAATTTTTTCAATTCTATCCATAAATGAGTTAACTTGGATCTGAAAATTAGTTACCTTTAAATCTAAATTTTGTACTTGAGTTTGTAGCTCAGACTTTATTTCGTCTAACATCTGCACAATTTCCTTGAATCCATCCGCCATTTTTCAGTTCATTAACGAAATTATGATAAACGACAGAAAAACAAAGGGGTAAAATATTTCTTAATTTCTGCTCGCTATGTCAAGTCTGTCTATTACTCTGTACTCAATTGAAGTGGTTGAGTGGGCGTGTCGACTGAGAAGTTATGGTTTTCTCCCACTCCACTTAGCTTGTTTATCAGTCGCCCCACTTGCACTGATAACGAACTTGAACTCTCGTATCTTTAAATGTAAGTATAAAGAAAAAATTAGCTATTTTTAATTATTTTATCACTTCTAACCACAATTTTAGAAAATTATTCACACAGTATAATAGCTGGTTACTAACTGCACTGCTCTGCAAAAATTCAATACAAAACTCGCAAAAAAAACGCTGAAATCATAAAAAAACTAGACAGACTTAGACACACGTCTATACTGTTCAACAGTCACAACACTCGAGTTACTCAATACTAGTCTCTTTATGACATTTATGTAGTTAAGTCAACAGGTTTTCTGCCATCAGTTTTTAGTTATTACTTACTCTTACTGATGTAAAAGAAAGTTTCTATTGCATTCACATCAGAGTTTTACTGAAAATAGTTTTCAGTTTTCTGATTTTTTTCTAAAACGGTTCCAACGATTTTCTTGAAATTTTAGACATTAACTACACATATAATGAACTTTTACTTGTTACATTTCTCCGGGAAAATTTATTTATGTGGACTTTGGGGAAAGTTAAACACAATTAGAATTATGTAAGTTGCCAAAATTCCCAGTTTGACGAAAATCGGTTGAGCGGAAGTGCGACTTACTGAGTAGATTTTTCAGTATTCTGTGATTTTCTCCATAAAAATGGCGTCACTAATTAAACACTACAAGAATTGTAAGTTTGAAGATGGGAATAAGGGAAAGTCGGTGAGTGTTTCACAACAGGTTTTTTATGAATGTAAAGGGGCACGATGTTACACCAGTTATAGGACAATCATATTCTCGTTTTGCTGCAGTACCAGACCCTGTTAAACTCCAGAGTTTGCTGGAGTAGTAGTTTACTGGAGTAACTAAGGAAACTATCTAAAAAAGGAAGAAAAAAATATGAATTTCATTTATTATAATCAACTAACAAAAAATAAAATTGTAATAATGCATCATTAACATGAATATCAAACTTACATAATATGAACTTTATTAATAAAATGTGAATTACATGTTTAGGTCGTGAGTTCAGCATATTCTTACTTGAACGTCGTGAATGCGGTGCAGAAATGAGTGGCTAATTGAATTATAATCAAAGAATAATTCTCATAGAAACCAGCAATTGCTGTTCAGAGGACCATCAATAATATTCATAGTCGAAGATATACTTCTAGATAAATATTTTGCTTGATGTAATGGACCTACACATAAACTCACTAGATTGTAGTAGGTGCACTAATATCATAGGAACCTTAGCACATTCACTTCTGCTAATGGAATTAAATGTACACCTGTAGATTATAGTATAAATAGAATTACTAATTACTAATAGTTTACAATAAATGTTGGCGGCCACCCACAAATACATGCTTAAAAATTAAAATGATAATTTAATAGTTCTTTTTCATTATTTTTTTATATTTCAAACTTAATCAGAGTTATTGACTTGTATATTTATACAATATAATATCTGTACACAATTAAATTATTTATATACAATAAATCTAGATTTTCTCTTCCTAAGAGCCTTTCAGCTCACTTGCCAGTGATGGGCAGTGCACTGAGAAGGCTCCGGGCGCAAATGCCCATAGATATTGACACGCCTTATTTATATTTATATATATGTAATAAATCTTATTTATATTATTTTACTTGTTCATAGTAATCTCTGCAATGGTAGTACCAGTGAGAATTCTGCATATTTGCAGTGGTAAGAGTAAAATTGTGTTGTGTACAAACTTATTAATAAAAAGTGTTTTTGAATGATTAATTTGCGTCTAATTACGCGTAAACTGGAGGCTGATACCCGTTAATATAAGCAATGATGAGCACTGAATAATGCACCGGTGTAATAATTAAGAGAACAGTAATATGGTACTGTATTCAAACACAATGGGGAATGCTAACATTCACCTCCCACTCACAGAAAAAACCAGACTCACCCTACTAAGGCTTCAGCAGCATTTCTCCATCTCCTTCTCTGGGGTGAGGGCTCATGTCGGGATAGAGGGCAACGAGCATGCCGACAAGCTGGCTAAGGATGTCTCTAAAGACAAAAACATTCCCATTAGTTACTGCAAATTTCCCTTAACTGCTGTTAACGAATGAATTGAACAGCGGAGCATAGAAAAATGGGAGGAGGTATGGAGTGACTCATTGACTGGCAAACTGACAAAGGAGTTCTTCCCATCAACCTTGATGAGACTAAAAATGGAGCACTTTAAAATCAATTACAGACTGACTCAAATTGTCACGGGCCATGGAAAAATAGCTGCATATCTCCATAGATTTAACATCACTCCGAGTCCTGTCTGTTCCTGCGACCTCGTCTCATCCCAAAGTGTCGACCATCTCCTCTGGGAATGTAATAGCGTAATGCAAGCGAGACAACATTTCCTGCAACATGTGGTCACGCAGGGTGTACATTGGCCTCCAACTAAATCAACGCTACTCCAGCCGGAATTCATCATAAATCTGTAAAGGCTATTTTCAGTCTTTTAGAGAGCTAATTCTGTTCATTAACGGAATAATACAAATAACTGCAAGATCAATATACATATAAATCTTATAAAAAATAAAATAAAATAATATAAAATAAAAATTATAAAATAATCATAATAAAATAATAACGTCATATACTTTATACAAATAAATAGAATAATTGTATACAAATATATTTATATCTTTGATGATATTGAGATATTCATAATAATGGTAGTAAACAGTTAATGATCAGTATATAATTGCATGTAATACTTAAACGGAGCATGCTGACAAATATATATTTAAAAAAAAAACACATACACACACAGGGGCGACAAGATGGCGGAAAGTGAGAGAGATGTGACTTTTGACAGTGCGATAAAAAAACTTATAAAAGTTACGGAAAAAAGCGGAAATTTAAAAAATGAGTTAAGACAAGATTTTCTTGGTGCCGTAAATGTACTTCAAGAAATATTTGAAGACTTTAAAAAAGAAGTATTTACTCGTACTCTGAATGAAGAGTTAAATGCTGGCCGGGCTGTCCAGTTGGCAAACACTCGGTCGCCGAATTCTTATAGTGAGGCTGTGAAGAAGGAAGTAAAGCCAAAATCGGTAAGTAGACCTGTATTTAAGGCAATAATAAAGCCTACAAATGAAAACTGTAATGTGAAAAAAGTTTGCAAAGATAATGTCGACCCTTCTAACCTAAACATAAGTATTTCTAAAAATAAAAAAATAAAGCAGCGCAAAAATAAAGGCTATGTACTCATAGTAAAGATGATATAGATGTTTTATGTAACAATATTAATTCGAAATTATTTGATCAAGTACAGGCAATTAAAGTTTGAAAATTTACTCCTAGAATGATGGTAAAAAACATCCCAGAAGAAATTGATATAAATAATGTTTTATCTATTATAAAAAAGTAAAACCCGGAATTACACTTAAACGAGGAAGGATTTAAACCAAGATTTATTCTGGAAAATAAAAAGAGGGAAATTAGAAATTTAATAGTTGACGTTTTCCCCGAGGTGCGATTTAAACTGATTGAGAGCTACAAAATTAAAATAATGTGGACAATTTGCCATATAGTAGATTATATTTACATCCGTAAATGTTTTAATTGCAATAAGTACAATCATAGTAAAAAAGATTGCAATAGTGTACTTACATGCCCTTTATGCAGCGAGTCACACTCATTGCAAGAGTGTAGCATTGACCGCATCCATTTTAAATGTAGCAATTGTATAAACCATAACAAATTTTCTAAAAACAAAATTATGTACAACATAAACCACAGTGCACTCAATTCGAACTGTCCCGTCAGATTGAGGTTAATAGAGTTGAAAAAGGAAAACACGATCATGCAACGATAGGTTGTATTCCATATATATAGGTTATATTCATTTACTTAGAGCCTTATTTGTTTTACACATAAAACAAGCAAATAAACAAATTTCTCAACTTATAATCTGACATGAATACAAATATTTCAAACCTGATTAAATGTATTCAATTAAATGCTCAAAAATCTCGATAGGCGATTGCGAATTTATGTAATGTAATGGAAAGTAGAAGGATTGACATGGCTTTCATACAAGAACCCTACAATTTTGAAAATAAAATAAAAGGTTTTCTATATAATTATAGAGTTTTTCAGTCTGGTTCTGGTATTAAAAGAGCGACTATAATCATTAAGAACCCAAAAATTGATGCAATATTGATTTCACAAGTATCTGATGAATATTTAGTGGTACAACTAATATATGGAAGTTTTAAACTAATGGGGATTAGTGCTTATTTCGATCACACTGCAGACATAACGTCAAACTTAAATAAATTGAGAAATGTTTTACAAGAATATAAAACGGTGCCTAGTCTGATATGTATGGACTCTAATTCCCGTTCTACTTACTGGTACGATATACTGTCAAACAATCGTGGGAGGGAGTTAGAAACATTTTTAATGCAAGAATCGCTTTTTGTTTTAAATGAGGATACTTCCATTCCAACTTTTCAGACTTCAAACGGGGAAAGTTACATAGACCTTACTCTGTCTACACAAAACTTTGTCAGATATGTACGAAACGTAGGAGAGTGGTACCTTGGTGGAATAGTGAGTTAACGAAAGTTAGGAAAAAGACGAACAGAAAAAGAAGACTATTTCAAAGAACTTACTCGAACGTAAGTTTACGAGAAAAGCGAAAAGCTGAATATTATGAATTTAAAAAAATATATTCGGATATGATAAGAAAAGCAAAAATTGAAACATGGAAAGAGGCATGCAATGACATTGATAAAAATAACGTGTGGAATTCCATTTATAAAACCATAATGGGTAAATATAAACAGTTACAACAATAACGAAATCTGATGGCAGACTTATGAATATCTATTAAAAAAGTTGATACCTCAAGACAAAACAGCAGATGACTTCAAGGAGCATGAGTTGATTAGATCAAATAATTGGAAAAAGCGCAACACTGAAAACGATATCCCATTCTTACAAAACGAAGTCGAGTGTGATAGAAAACCTGAAAAATAAAAGATATACAAAATTTAGACCAATCAGATTTCTTCCTGAGGGAGGCAAGGTCTTAGAGAAACTTATGATTGATAGGATAATTTACCAACTGTATTCTGAGGGAAGCTTAATTACGACCAATTTGGGTTCAGGCCACAATCAAGCACGACGGATGCTATTCTGGAAGTAAAAGAAACGATAGAAAGTAAACTTAACAAAAAAAAGAAAGTAATGTTGATATCGCTGACGTGGAAGGGGCATTTGATGCGGCGTGGTGGCCAGAAATCCTGAATCAATTGCGACTGCACAAGTGTCATCGTAATCTTTTCCTTAGGCGTACTTGCAGCTTGTGTAGTTGGTAAGGTGGTACCAATTGAGCAAAAAATTAAAGAAATTTCCAGCAAATACCTCCTTAAGCGCGGAAAATGAGGCTATCATCAGTACACCTAACAGGATTTAGATTTGCCTCTGCCATTCAATAGCTGGAGACATCCAGGCGAAATTGTGAAGCTGCACGATCACGACGAAGACTGCCATCATAAGGTAGGGATTTACACTGACGGAAGCATGAATAACGAATATATGGGAGCGGCATTCGTTGTATATATCGATGAGAGGGTCGTGTTTGAAGGACAATATAGGCTAAGAAATGGATGCTCAAACAATCAAGCGGAGCTTTTGGCGATAGCTAGAGCTCTTAATTGGATTCTATCAAGCTGCAATAATTTGAATACCAACACAGCACTTATAAAGACAGACAGCCAGGTTACTCTCGATTCAATAAACAACCCAGCCATTCATAGTCTGCTGTGTAGGAAATTCGGGATAAGTTGGTAGCGCATAGAGATAGTCATGGTTTTCGAGTGTGCATTGCATGGGTTAAGGCTCATTATGGCATTGGTGGTAACGAGAGAGCTGACAAATTGGCTAAGCGTGCCTCACGCAGTGAAGATGTAGAGTTGGCTTATTCAAAGCTACCAATGAGCTATATTATTTTACATTTTTAGTAAAAAGAATATTAAATCGTAATTTATATCCTAATTTGCAGGACAACTTAGAAAAGACGGAAAACCTCAAACCGAGGCAAATGTTCGATGGGGATATAAAAGGTACTACGGTCAACAAAAAGCGCGTTTTGGAAGAAAACAAAAAAAGAAACAAGAAGCTAAAAGAGCACGTTATCACTCTCCTCAAGGTGAACCACCAACAGCAGCTCAAACCGCGACCAAGTACATCCACTCATCCACAACCACTTGGAGAAGAAGAGAGTGAGGAAGAGAATACACAGCAAAGAGACTACAGGGAATATATTAGCTCACGAAGTACCCATGAAGAGAATCACGCTATGGAAGTAGAACGTACTAAACGTGATACAAGTGGTAACAGTGATACTTATAATGCAGGGTCTAGTGCAAATAGTAAAATTAATAGTGATATAAAATATATAAGTGCAGCAAAAGCTGGCATAGCTCTTTTGCTTTTGAACATGTACATTTAATTAATAGTTGGGGTAATGCATATAGCATTACCTCTCTTCTATCCTAAAGAGCTCTAATCATGTAGCTGTTATGGGTGGTGAACATATTTCATTATATAAAGAGCAGGTTGATAGAAATAATTTTACGTATTAATAAATTAAATTCAGTTAAAAAGTGATGTTACACATGGTATTAGTGAATGTGTAGAACATTGTCATACAGTTCTTCTTACATTTGGAGTGTATTAGACCATGCTCCTCCAAATTTTGGTCATCCTCAGCCATCTATGCATATTGGTAAATTACCAATTCAAACTAATGCTCCTGATAAAGAATTGCAGGAATATGTTACTGCATGTGCTACATGGGAGATAAAAACTAGAATTGTATTGATGATTGATTATTATCAAGATTATATACTTAATCCCATATATGCGCATAACAAACTGCTATTTGGTGTTAAACAATATGATATTAATACAATGTATAATAATAGTACTTTAGGATTTGCACCAGGATAAAAGATATATATAAGAATGTAAATAGTATTTTATTTATTATGTATAAATATTTATAATAAATTTTCATCACATTCGTTTATTGAAATGATGTCTTCGAACGTTAGTGTATTATCCTCTTCAAAATCAACCATCGTTTGTGAATATGCTTCCCCAAAGTCCTCTTCAGTAATAGCTGTTGGCGTGGTAGAAGGAGCGATGTCAGCATCCTTTTCAAAGTTATTGGTATAAACAATTCAATTCGATATATATGCATCAATGGGACATGACCATTTAAAACGATTGATACGTGTTTTATATTCAGGGTTTTGTGGAGAAGGATCATGAATGCAGGTAACGATAATTGGTGTTCTGTTTATTAAATTCTTTCTTTCATATTTTATATTTGTTGGTGTCGGCGTACCAGCGAATAATAATTTAAATGTTTCCAAGGAAGCTGGCTCTATATTCGGTTCATCAAATATTAATAGATTTTTACGTGGACATTCTCGGAAATCGAGAATATCTATTACAATTTCCAATATATCCTGTATTGATCATTAGTTTCCAAATAATATTTGCAAACCATGTTTTACCAACACTTGAGGTCCAGATATTAATAAACAGTTCATTTTATCTGTTCGATGGTTTAATAATTTACATAGGAATTTTAGATATTGGATTTTGACAGAATCGGTGCCAACCTGAAGCGCCCTTCTAATGTTGAATATGTTCGATATATTGCTGGAAATGGAGGCCGGATTCTTGTCGGACGACTCATCTGTTTATTTTTGGGATCTGTATTTGTATGTATTAATTATTAATAATACTAATTGGTATTAATTATTAATTGGATGTGTTAGTAATTGATAATAATATGAATAATATGTATACAATTTATTATTATTATCATTATTTTGTTTTTGGGAATTGTAATAGTACCCTACTGCTTGCTACAAGGCTGTTACCTTATATCCAATAAAGTTTATTATTATAATATCTGTCCTGTTAGTATAAATTCATCGAGAAAGTTCAAAACATCACAAACGTATTTAGTGGCACTTCCAGATAACCACTGTAGCTTTTTAGTGGAAATCGCAAAGAGCTGGGAAAAAAAAATCATTAAAGTCTTAATGGCGGTTGGTAGATTTTGACCGAAAACAATATTTCATATTTAAGGAACCTCAAAACTCAATTTCTAATTTTTGACATGATTACAACAACCTCCTTCTTCAACCGGAAGAGAATGTAATAATTTATTATAATCATACATTTACTTGAATCATTGTTTTTTTTATCGTCTGTGCGGTGGGACAATCTATGCTATCCACATCCCCTCAGGACCCTTATAGTTACCCTAAAGTTCGGAAAATACTTCTCGTATAGTAAGCGGGGAAAGTTCCTAGAGCGAGAAAATGTAAGGGCAGTACTGTCGGAACCGATCCTGTAATCTCCGCGTGGTTAACCAAAGAGCTAATCTCGCCACTGAATTTAATCTTTAGTTCATAATTTACACACCTCTCTTCTATCCTAAAGAGCTCCTGATGAAGAGCACTAATGTCTTCAACATGTAGAACAAATAAAGAATTTCTCTGGCAATTGCCGATTAAAAACATTTTCCTTAAAAATAAATTAATATTTCTTCTTCGAATGTACTGCAGACTGTACAATAATAATTTTTACAAAGTCCGTATCAAGTCCCTTTTAATGTTAGTTTATATTCTGTAGTATAATATTGTAATTAGAAATAAAATATATTGGAATTCATCTAAATAGTGATGAAGAAATCTATATATGGACAGTATATAATTATATATCAGTTAATTATATCAGGGGTGGCCAACACGTCGACCGCAAAGGTTCTGAAAGTAGCCCGCGAAGCTAAAATTGAACAACTTGCTTTCACTTAAATTAATGTTTGAAAATCTTAATTCGATAATTTATTCTTACAATACTATAGACTGTCTGTGCAACGTACCCATACTGTTTGTATTTATCCCGGTGAACAATGCAAATGAATGTTTACTTTTAAATGATCAAGAATGGCTTCTTGATCTTGCTTTTTTCTGCGATGTCACTGAAAAAATTACACTCATTTATTAAATCTGCAACTACAGGGTAAAGGTAAAACAATAATAGATATGATAAGCATTTTGAAGTCATTTAAAGAGAAACTAAATATCCTTGCAATGCAATTAAAACGTCGTGATTTAAAGCATTATCAAAATCTGGGTGACGAGTCTAAAAATAAAAAAAAAACTTACAAGAAATATGCCGATATTATTGCACTGCTTCTAAAAGAATTCGAAAGAAGATTTCTAACATTAAGTGAACTTGAAGATATTTTGCCAGTTTTTTGTCTTGCCCAATTTAATGACAACATGGATGTTGAAAGTGTAGCTCAGAAACTAAACAACTTTCTCGGTACTACAAATTTAGCAGGCTTGAAGAAGAAATAATAAATATTAAATGCGACATAAATCTTAAGTCACTGGTTTCAGATTGTAATTTTTGAAACTGATAAATAAAGATAAACATTCAAATATTTGGACAATTGTTGCACGTTTCAAGCCTTCTTTGGATCAACATATTTATGTGAATCCGCATTTTCATTTATGAATGCGATCAAAACAAAACTCAATTAAATTGATCTCAATTAACAGATCAACATTTGGAATCATGTTTGAGAATTGCCTTAAGTTAATATGAGCCAAATTTAAAAAAAGTTGCTGCACTTATGCAATGTCAGGTTTCGTCCAATTAAACATTTTTATTAATTTGCTTATTTACAATGTATTTTTTTTTTAAGTTAATAAGTATTTCATCTCAAAAAATAAAAAAAATTATTATTTTTTTCTTTATTTGCTAAAATTTATTTGTGTATTTATTTCTTTACATTGTAATTTTTTTAATTTAATAAATATTATTGTGCTTCATAAAATAAAAAAAATATAATTGTTTTCTTTATTTGCCATAATATTTTTTTAATTTAAATTCTTGTTAATTATTTATTAAAATATCTGTGAAAAATCCCAAAATTGTTGCCCATATTTATAGTCGCCCGCAGACTATATTTTACAGAATAAGTAGCCCCTAAGGAATTAAAGTTTGGCCACACCTGGTATATATGGATGGAGTATGGACAGTTACAACAAATAGAATTATTTAAATTTGAAATGATGAAAGTCGCCATCTGAGTGTCTGCGCGAACTTGTTTAATAAATATATTATTATTGTATGTTTGTTTGAAATTATATCTCTACCACCAAACTGATTGGCAAGTTTGGTCTGTATAATATTGACACTAGATGGTGTATAGTCAGTAATATGTTACATCAGAAAGTATTTTCTTTTTTAAATCACTAATGTATATAAAATACTAAGAAAAAATCTAAGTTATTAAATACATGCAAGATCGATTTTCCGGACATAACAAAAGAATATGTGGTTTTAAACTTCCTTAGTTATTTGTAATTGGTTCTAATCAGAACAAGGTTATTACGAAGTTATCAGTACGTATTATGAAGGTTAGCAAAGCATTTAGTTAAAATTAATATAGATGATTCATTTCATTTGAAATCGATCTTTTGAACAAAATATTTGTTATTACTTTCTCTTAGTAAAAGGAAGTATGTATGGAGATAGAGTTAAATTTCCAAAATTCAGTTTACACCGGAAACACGTCTTGAAATTCTCGGAATAAGAAAAAGAATCTAGCGTGAACACTCACAGACTTTCTCTTACTGCGGAGTGGCAATTATCCTTCACACTTACAATTCTTATTAGTATTTATATCCGTCGGCTTTTATATACAAAAAATCACAAAAACCTGTAAAACCGATTCAGTATAGTCGCACTTCCGGTCAACCAATTTTCTTCAAACTGGGAATTGTGACATGTTATATAATTCTAACTAATATTATTTAGTTGGCAGAATTGTTAAACTGAAATAGTACATTAGAGGAAAACATAACCCCACCTCTCTCTCAAAAGTCCCCTTAAATGATTTTTTGTGAAGAAATGTTACAAACAAAAGTTATGGCTCTTTGAATTTGTAGATGATTTACCAAGTTAGAAGAAAATCGTTAGAGCCGTTTTAGGAAAATAGCAGAAAACTAAAACTACTTTCAGTAAAGCGCACTGACGATCACCGGAAATTCTTGAAACTCGGGATTTCAACAACATATTTATCACAATTATATTTAACACAAAATCACAAAAAAATGGGAACAAAATTCAGTAAATTGGCACTTCCGGTTGATGGATTTTGGCTGAAATCTTTTGTCTAATGCGGTGATAGTACCTGAAAGGAATACAAAGTTTGAGCTACCTGCGACTTTTCGTTTTTGAGATATTCGTTTCGCACACATTCACACAACACACACACACACACATATATATATATATGTGACCATTTTCTAAAACCCACTTTTTTGATATGAGAGGATCTCAAAACGTGTGTTTCCGATGATAACTCAAGTTCGAAATACTGGCACGATCGCAATTCTTCCTCTTACTATTATTAGTAAGAGAAAGTAAAGATATTTTAAATGTATGATCCTTGTTCTGACTGCGTACATGAATGTGTGTGTCAGAGAGAGAGAGAGTATCCCAAAAACGAATAATCCTAGGCAGCTTATTATTATTTTTTTTTTTTATTAAGGCGCGTCAACATCTATGGTCATTGGTGCCCGGAGACTTCTCAGTGCACTGCCGGCCTCAGGATAGTGTTCTCTCGTTACAGACAACACTGTCCATCACCGGACAGTGAGCTGTAGAGTCTCCTAGGAAGAAAAAATATAAGGATACACAACTGGACTCGAACCCGGGTCCTCTGCGTGGGAGTCCAGTATGCTAACTACTTAGCTATTCCCTTCCTTTAAAGCTTAAATTTGATATTTCGTTTAAGTAGAGTTGACCTCTAGCACTCGTAGAGAGTAGATGGGTTTATATTGCTCTGTTATAAAGTTGTATTTCTTGTGGTTTATAATAAGTTTATCGAATAAAAATTACACTGTTGTGTTGTTTTTCTTTTAAATCAGTGCGAACGACCAGGAGTCAGACTACAAGTGAAAGAAAACCGAGGTCAGTCAAATCTAATAATGTAAAATCTTTTTTAATAAAGAACGCGTCTCAAAAAAAGTAACATCACATAAATTATTCGCTTCCTCTGTTTGCAAACGAAACTTCAGCTTTGTTTTTTGGAACGTATATGGTTTTAATACACTGTATAA